>ML262461.1:0-24222 GCA_005239495.1 Nicotiana undulata
TCGGTTGCTTAGCCTTACGTCGCCCTTCCAAAGAATCTCAGGAAGGCGCCGCGTAACACTATACATGGCTTTCCCAAGCATAACATATATAGTATATAGAACCTAACTGCTAGCCAGACAACTAAGCAATTAAACACAGAATTGAAGAAACAACCATATATTGAGTGAACTATAATCAAGGTTAAGCTAATGTCGAACAACAATATTCATGGCTAAATCACAACCCCAGAACAATGGGTGTTTAGACACTCATGATATAATCAAACAATTGCATAAGTGTTGAATCAATTGTAAATACTAGAAAAGATGAAGAAAACTGAGAATTCTCCGCTTCCTAATGATCCCATGTGTGTTTTTCCTCCAAAGTGGCGTCCAACCCCCTAAAACATAAGCTTAGTATTGCTTTTATATGTGGTGGGTAGGTCTAGGGCCGAATAAACCGTGTCCCGGGCAAAATAGGCAAAATTCTCATCTCTGGCGCCCTGGGTAGCGCCAGGCGCCCACCAGGGCGCTACACACAAATTGGCTACTGCCCACAGCGCCACAGGTGGTGCTAGGTGCTGCTTGTGGCACCCAATTTTGCAATTTTCTCAGTTTCGTCCGTTTTGGCTCTAATTTCGCGCGTTTCGCCCCCAATTGCTCCCGAATCTTTCCTACACATAAAAACACTTCAAATTAATATAAATCATCACATTTAACATCCCAAATTCACGAAACAAAAATAAAATATGAGGTGATATACATAGAAATATATATACTTTAAGCTAAACATCAACACCCCACATTTAGACTCTTGCTCGTCCTCGAGCAATGGGATAATCTACTACCCTTCAACATGTACAAAGTTCATTATCAAGGAGCATTTTACTTTTAAATCACACACTTTAACCCTTAACCATGATCGATACCGACAATCAAGCATGAACATACAAAAATTCACATTCTTCCCCTTTTTTAAACATGCCTAAGTATAAAAGTTCTATCAATCATACCAACAACCTAATTGCAATCACCCAACCTCAAAAGTCAACTTGTAACCACTAAGACCTCTCAATTCACGCACTCACCCAACAAGGAAGTTTACAACATTACCAATTGCTCATGAGATCATGTGCCCTCAACAACAACAAAAAAGTGAATATAACTAGTCCACACATTCAAATATGCTTTTCAACATAATTTAAGGACATCACACAATCGAACAAAATTTCACTCACTTTCACAAGGAATTCATATGCATCCTATGGTCGTACCATAAGCTTGCCCGTAGTGTAGATCTCTACTAATTTAGGCTAGCCAAATCTAGGATCAATTAGGACTTTTAAGGTTGTAATGTAGGCTAAGGTACGGGTATGATATATTTAGGAATAATGACTAACCCTCCTAAGAACTTTAATACACTACATTCACAATTCAACACATATTCTTCTCAACCAACGCACTCGCCACAACCCATGTTCAACATAGCTCTTTTCCAATTAAGCACTTCTATACTTCCACTAGCACAACTAAAGAAGAAGTGGAGATGTGTCTCTTTTTATACATACTTTCACTATCATTTTCTCTTCTTTCTTTTACAACAATATTTGTTTTCTACACACACTCCATACATGAAAGTTCATTGGCTAGTAGCTTTTGATTTCAATTTTAGTGCACCAACGGGCCTTTCCATGGATCCCCTAAAAAACTAATCCCCCATATCTCACCTTACTTCTTTTAGCGACTAAGTGCCTTAGGAGGTAAAATCTCAATTTAAGAACAAAATAGGGGTACGACTTGTAATGTGGGTTCCAAAGAAAAGGTCTATAGGCTAAAAGGGGATAGCAATGGAATTGTTTTATTTTTGTGTGACAAGCACATCCATGATCAAGCAAGAAAATGCCTACGTCATCTCCTAGATGAGCATAACCTACAATTTCGCTCGATTAACACACGGGGAAAGTTCTAGACTACACAGGATAGCATAGAAAATCACTAGACCTCACACACACATTGCACATGACTCAATTACGACGGTTTTGTTCAACTCTCAAATCAAGCAAGCACACATAATTGAGAGAATTAAGCAATATTGCACTATGTGTCATACAAGTCAAACAACTGAGCTAAGGCGTCACAAAATAGGCTATTTATTTTTACTCAGGCTTCACATGTCAAACCAACTACAAGGGAAAGCAGAATGTATGTCATAACCTAATATGCAGGCACCAAACATGTCAATGGGTATCTCAAAGTTACTCAGTTCCTTCCTAACTATTCTAAAAAAAAATTAAAGTGCCCGGTTCAAGCTACACCCTTAGAAAATAACCGGTGCCCAAAGAAAAACCAAGGGATACTACCTAACTATCCTAAAAAAAATAAAAAAAATCTTTTTGGCATTTTTTTAATTGGAATTTATCCCTCAGGAAAATTGTCCAACAGATCCATCGTCGGGTAAAGTCCGAGCTTCTTTTTCTTTCTTTTCGTTTCTTAACTAAAAAAATAATTTTATACAATTACACTTCACTTCAGAAAGTAGTTTCCCCACCCCACACTTATGTTATGCATAGTCCTCGATGCATGATAACAAAGAAAAACATTAAAATAAGGGTGAGAAATACTCCCTGAGACCCTCTCGGGCCTAGCTCGGACATGATTCTCAATCTTTAGAGTCGGGACGACCCCACACTTAAGCTCAAACATGCTCTCTCAACTTCAACTTTGGGTACTCAGACTTCCCCTACTCTGCAAAATAAAAACAACAAAAAACTCGACACTAAAAATATAAAAATAAAAACATAATAAATAAATAAAAGATATACAGGCTGGGTTGCCTCCCAACAAGCGCCTTATTTATAGTCGTGGCACGACTCTACTACTCTACTCAGGCTGGGCGCTTTCTCTTCTTTTTTCTCCCATGAAGCCTAGCCTTTTTGCACGCTCTTAACGGGTCTCCTTTTTAATCTCTAGATCTTTTCTAAATCATCTTTACACCCTCAGCTTGCAACACCATTTCCTTTGGATCACTGCCCTTCACATAAGGACTTTGCTTCATCCCCTTCAAGTCAACCACTGTAATCATGCACAAGTCCTCATAATGCTTAGGGAGCTTAAGTGCCTTATACACATTAAAAGTGACCTCCTCATCGTCTACTCTCATTTTTAACTTCCCTTCCCTCACATCAATAATTGCTCCACCAGTATCTAAGAATGGTCGCCCCAAAATAATGGGCACTTCCTCATCCGCCTCGTAATCAAGCATAATAAAATCAGCGAGAAGAATAAACTTTCCCACTCGAACTAACACTTCCTCAATAATTCCTTATGACATAACCAGAGACCTATCTGCTAACTGTAAAGTGATTGTAGTAGGTCTAAGCACCCCCAATCTGAGTTGCTTGAACAAAGAAGATGGCATCAAATTTATACTAGCCCCTAAATCACACAGGGCTCTCCCAACTTCTTGTTTTCCAAGAGCCAAAGGAATTGTGAAACTCGCAGGATCCTTCAACTTAGGAGGAAGCTTATTCTGGACTTTAGCACTGCACTCTTCAGTAAGAGCAACTATTTCGAACTCTGCATTTCTACGTTTATTTGCCACAATATTTCTGATATACCTCGCATACTTAGGCACTTCCTGCAAAATTTCCACCAAAGGCAAATTCACACTCACTTGGACCAACATATCTAAGAATTTCTTGTACTTAGCATCATTTTTTTGCTTCTACAGTCTTTGTAGAAACGGAGGTGGTGGCCTTGTTTCAATTACTGGCTCGGGTCCTTTATCATCTTTCTCATTCCCCTCAACTGGCTTGAGAACTAATTCTCCTTCGGGATGAGCTGTACTTTTATTTTTCTTTGGAACTTCTTCTAGTACTCTTCCATTTCTCAAGGTAATTGCATTGACTAGAGCCTTAGGATTAGGCTCAGTATCACTAGGAAGAGCCCCTACTGGTCTGGTATTTTGGGCACTCGCAAGTTGTCCCATTTGGCGTTCCCAATTTCTCATTGTTGCTGCTTGGGCCTGCTAATCAATCATTAATTTCTGATTGAAAACTAGTTGGTCGGCCATCATTCTCTTCATAATCTCTTCAAGGCTAGCTAGTTGTTCAGACTGAGGTAGTCTGTATTGTTGTTGAGGTGCTTTAGGCCTGTATTGATTCTGAGCGCCTTGATTTCCACCCCAAGTGAAGTTTGGATGGTTTCTCCATTGGGATTGTAAGTTTCCCCATACTGATTTGTTTGGCCTCGATTTGCATTACCCACAAAATATACAAACTCTGGATTTGTTAGGCATAGACTACTAATGTGACCCTCTCCATAGACTTCACAAAATACCTGAACTTGTTGCACTGGTTGCACTGGATGGGCTTGTTGCTTGTTAATGATCATGGACATCTGATTGACCTGGTTGGTCAGCATAAAGATATGTGCTGACAATGCTGAGACAACATCTAATTCAAGAACCCTTGGTGACTTTTGGACCATATTTCTACCCATCTCTCCTTACCAATCCGGATTGCTTTTGGAGAATTTGTTCGATAATGATATTTCGTCATAGTTCTTCTCCAATACTTCGCCTCCAGCTGCAGCATCTACCACAATCTTTGTTTGGGGATGGAGCCCTTCTATGAAGGTTTGAACTAATACTTCATTCGTCTGATTATGGTGAGGACAGTCTCTGAGTAGCCCCTTGAACCTTTCCCATGCTGAGTATAAAGATTCTCCTGCTTTCTGTTTAAAGGAAACTATCTCACTTCTGATCTTTGAAGTTTTGCCTGAAGGGAAGAATCTTGCCAGACATTTTCTTGCCAAATCATTTCATGATGTAATGGAATTAGCTGGTTCTGCCTTTAGCCACCGCTTATCTTCGCCCAACAGAGAGAATGGAAAAAGTGTGAGCCTTACATAATCTGGAGTGACCCCGTTAGTGATATAAGTATCACTAATCTCCAAGAAGATCAGAATGTGCTGCTGTGGATCCTTGTGTGGAAGACCCATAAACTGCCCGTTTGCATGAAGTAGCTGGATCATGCTCTGTTTCAGCTCAAAGTGCCCAGTGATTCTGGGCTTCACAATGCTGGAGGTAACATTAGCAATACTGGGCATTACTACCTCCTAAACATCCATATGTTGCTCCTCTGCCATATTCACAGGAAACTGAATGAGTTCCTGAATGTAACTTTGCTATACTACGATTCTAAGAAATAACTAATTATCAAGTAACGAGTAGATTGTTGTGTATTCAATAGAAAAATATTTCAGGGTTGTGATCGATTCACCATTCGTATTGTGTTCTAATTAACTCTCCCTTTCATATAATTCACTCATGGTTGCTAATTAATCGATAATTTCTCTCATAGCCTTCTCCCGAAGCACTACTCGCCTATTCTCAATAGATTAATGCCTATATTCCTATGAAATTAATCTATCAGAATGCATTAAGATTCCGATATTTAATTAAGCACGGTGACTAGGAATATTCCTATCCTAGCCACTAATCCGCTCCCCTGAAGGGTTGAGATCGCGCTCTCTTCAACTCTTCTCTATACACGGCTTTCCCAAGCATAACATAGATAGTATATAGAACCTAACTGCTGGCCAGACAATTAAGCAATTAAACATAAAATTGAAGAAACAGCCATATATTGAGTGAACTATAATCAAGGTTAATCTAACGTCGAACAACAATATTCATGGCTAAATCACAACCCCCAGAACAATGGGTGTTTAGCCACTCATGCTAAAATCAAACAATTGAATAAGTGTTAAATTAATTGTAAATACTAGAAAAAGATGAAGAAAACTGAGAATCCTTCGCTTCCTAATAATTCCGTGTGTGTTTTTCCTCCAAGGTGGCGTCAATCCCCTCAAAATTGAGTTTAGACTTGCTTTTATACGTGTTGGGTAGGTCTAGGGTCGAATTAATTGAGTCTCAGTCGAACTAGGAAAGTTTCACATCATCGGCGCCCTGAGTAGCGCTGGGCGCCCACCAAGGCACTTCCTTGAATAAGTATACTGTCTCCAGCGCTACAGGTGGCGCCAAGCTCTGCCTGTGGCGCCCAAAATCCTAGTTTTTCCGATTTTGTGTGTTTCGTTCCCAATTGTTTCCAAATCATTCCTACACATAAAAACACTACAAATCAATATGAATCATCACAATTAACATCTAAATTCACGAAACAAAAGTAATATATGAGGCTATATACATAAAAATATATATACTTTAATCTAAACATCAACACCTCACGCTTAGACTCTTGCTCGTCCTCGAGCAATGGGACAATCTACTACCCTTCAACACGTACAAAGTTCATTATCAAGGAGTATTTTACTTTTCAATCACACACCGTACCCTTTGACTATGATCGATACCGGCAATCAAGCATGAACATACAAAATTTCACATTCTTCCCCTTTTTTAAACATGCCCAAGTATAACAACTCTATCAATCATACCAACAACCTAATTGCAACCACCCAACCTCAAGAGTAAACTTGTAACCACTAAGCCCTCTCAACTCACGCACTTACCCATCAAGAAAGTTTACAACATTACCAATTGCTCATGAGACCATGTGCCCTCACCAACAAACAAAAGAGTGAATATAACTAGTCCCCACATTCAAATATGCTTTTTGAATATAATTTAAGTACATCACACAATTGAATAAAATTTCACTCACTCTCACAAAGAATTCATATGCATCTCGTGGTCGTACCATAAGCTTGCCCGTAGTGTAGATCTCCACTAATTTAAGCTAGCCAAGTCTATGATCAATTAGGACTGTTAAGGTTGTAATGTAGGCTATGGACGGTTGGAAATATTTAAGAATAGTGACTAACCCTCCTAAGCACTTTAATACACTACATTCACAATTCAACACATATTCTTCTCAACCAATTCATTTGCCACCACCCATATTCAACATAGCCCTTTTTTTCAATAAACACTTCTATACTCCCACTAGCACAAATTAATAAAAATTGTAGGGTGTGTATCTTTTTCTACATACTTTTTCTATTATTTTTTTTCCACAATTTATTTTTCTTTTCCTACACACACTCCATACATGAAAGTTCCATTGGCTAGTGGCTTTTGATTTCAATTTTAGTGCAACAAAGGGCCCTTCCATGGCTCCACTCAAAAACTAATCCCCCATATCTCACCTTACTTCTTTTAGCGACTAAGTGCCTTAGGAGGTCAAGGTACAAAAATCTCAATTTAAGAACAAAATAGGGGTACGACTTGTAATGTCGGTGCCAAAGAAAAGGTCTATAGGCTCAAAGGGGCTAGCAATAGAATTTTGTTTTTTGTGGGACAAGTACATCCATCATCAAGAAAGAAAATGCCTACGTCATCTCCTAGATTAGCATAACCTACAATTTTGCTTCGATTAACATACGAGACAAGTTCTAGACTACGCACGATAGCATAAAAAATTACTAAACCTCACTCACACATTGCACATGACTCAATCACAACGGTTTTTTTCAACTCTCAAGTCAAGCAAGAACCCATAATTGAGATAATTAAGAAATATCTATGTGGCATACAAGTCAAAAACAACTAGGCTAAAGCATCACAAAATAGGCTATTTACCCTTACTTAGGCTTCACATGTCAAACCAAATACAAGGGAAAGTACAATGTATGTCATAACCTAATATGCCGGTACCAAACATGTCAATAGGTATTTCTAAGTTACTCAGTTTCTTCCTAACTACTACTAAAAAAAAAATTAAAGTGCCTGGTTCGAGCTACACCCTTGGAAAAGCACCGGTACCCAAAGAAAAACCAAGGGATACTACCTAACTATCCTAACAAATAAAAAAACTCTTTTTGGTATTTTTAAATCGGACTTTATCCCTCAAGAAAATTGTCCAACAGATTCATCGTCGGGAGAAGTCCGAGCTTTTTCTAGAAAAAAATAATTTTATACAATTACACCTCAGAAAGTAGTTTTCCCACCCCACACTTATGTTATGCATAGTCCTCGATGCATGATCTCAAAGAAAAACATTAAAACAAGGGTGAGAAATACTCCTTGAGACCCTCTCGGGCCTAGCTCGGACATGATTCTCAATCCTTAGAATCGGGATGACCCTAAGCTCAAACATGCTCTCTCAGCTTCAACTTTAGGTACTCAGACTTCCCCTCCTCTGCAAATAAGAAAAACACAAAACTCGACACTAAAAAATATAAAAATAAAAACATAATAAATAAATAAAAGATATAAAGGCTGGGTTGCCTCAGAACAAGCGCCTTATTTATAGTCGTTGCACGACTCTGCTACTCTGCTCAGGCTGGGCGCTTTCTCTTCTTCTTTCTCCCATGTAGCCTAGCCATTTTGCATGCTCTTAACGTGTCTCCTTTTTCATCTCTTGCTCTTTTCTCAATCATCTTTATACCCTCAGCTTGCAACACCACCTTCTCTGGATCACTGCCCTTCACATAAGGACTTTGCTCTATCCTGATACAAGCCGGATGAGCACGCTTAGCGAGGATAATTTTTAAGTCAACATCAAAGCATTTGAGTGCTTTAAAGGAGTCAAGATTAAGAAGGCCATATTTGCAATTTAGCTATTTAGGCTAGTCTTATAAAGCTAAGAGTATTTTAGTTATTTAGCCTAAATAACACTATAGTATAAATAGTCTCTTCATCTCATTTTGAAAGGCGACTTTTGATGATGAATTGATAAACAAAGACCAAACATTGAGAGATTTAGGGTATCTTTTATTTCTCTTTATTTACCATATTTTTAGATTATCTATGTTTGGTTTATCACGTATGAGTTCATGTTCATACTCTTGGATTATCTTTTGTATTTGAATGTTAATTCATTATTCTGGTTGATATATCTTCCAGGGGCTTTGAATTGCATTCTATGCTTAGTTTAATCCGTGTTAGTTGTTATTGTTCTTCCTAGATTAGTGTTTATTATTTCAAGGGGTCTAACTCATAGTTAGGTTCTTGTCTTTCTCTATTTTAAACTCTAATCTTCTATCCTTTTTTATTCCGCATATTTTTGCATTATCCGTATTTTCGATACATTCCGTATCATCTTGATATCAGAGCGGAGGTTTTGGATTGTTCTATCAGTCCTTGGATCTTTGTTTTGATTATCAACAAATTAGAAAATTAAAAAAAATGGTTACTGTTCATCGTATTCTAATTTTGTTTCCCAGAATTAGAAAATGTTTATTGTTCCTTCCTTCTTGTTCGAAAATACCTTCCAAAAAAAAAAAAAGACAACAACTCGAGTATCGACTGATTCTTAGATTGAGTGATTACTGATTTGAGTTTGGATTGAAACTTGGTTTGAGATTTTCATCCGTGGTTTATTTTTGAACCCTAAGCTACGAACAACATAAGCGACATTGGGGATTTTGCTTTGAATCTGAGAATTTGAGTTCAGTTAGACTGGGTGTTCGAGATTTTAGTTGGAAACACTGATATGAGGTGGAATTTGAAGATTTGAGACCGATTAACACTGCTTTGCTAGGGTTTTAGGTTTGAATTTGTGAACCGAGTTGTGCGAAGAAGAAGACCACTAGGGTCTTTTGATTCAGGCCATTGTTTGAACAAATTGACTTTGAGGGTTTAATCCTATAGCCGATAGGGAGTTTTAGTTCGAGTTTGGGAGTGATTGAAGCCTTGTTCGAAGTGGTTCTCGTTCAAAATTTTTGGAGTCGATTCGACTAAGAAGACGAGCTGGGATTCTTTTGATTTCCTGAACTGTTATTCAACATTGATTCCAGAATTGTTCTTTGTTTTGAATCAAGCTTGTATATCAAAATTGTACTCGTTTGATGAAGATTTGAGCTCACTGAAGATCGGGGCAGTCGAAGAACACTTGTTTCTATTGAAAGAACTTCGCAACTGATTCGAATTGATTCGAGAAGCTGAGAAATCGTGGCACGAATCAGGTTCGATTCCTTGAGTATTAAACTGAATTTCATCTTGATTCTCTATTCCTCTGAGCTTTGAACTAAAAATCATCGAGTCCGCAGCATTCTATGAGTTCTGGAGATATTTGATTGGGTTGAACCATCGGCTGATTTCGTGAAATGATTTGTGATTGAGTATGAATCAGTAGAGTCGACTCACGTAGTTTATTGCTTGATTAACTGATTGGTTCGACTAAGTTTGAGTTCGACTTCGAAGAACAACCTGCAATTTCTTGTACTGTCCATTTGCACTTGATTGTTTGAGCTGAAAGTTCTGTTCGATCCTGAGTTTGATTCATTGAGTCGTCAATTGTAGTTGATTTGAATCTAGGACAGTAATCAGAACTGAGTTGTTTCTGAAGATCTTGTGAACTAGCTGACCAATGAGTTTCTGAAAGTATTGCTGGTCGAAATCTTCTTGTTCTGTTGTTGGATTAAGTTTCTGAGTTTGTAGACTGAAAAACTCCTTGCTGTTCCTACTGTGAGATCATTATTTGGGGTTGCATTTGGTTGACTGAAAACTCAGATTGTTCTTTGGTTGAAGTCTGCATTTGGCATCGGTTGGGGCAGTTTCAAACAGCAGGATTGCAACAACTAACTGATGAAATTTAGGCTGCTTCTAATCAGTTTCAGTAGTTCTTTTGATAGCCAAAATCTGCCCAGGTGGAGTTACATTATCGTGCGGCTTTCTAGTTTTGGTTGCATTGTCTACACTTCTAATTATTTTTGGGAGTCGGCTTCACTGTATCAGGCAGAGGAAGAAATCTGCAGGCTGTACACTGTCCAGAAAGGTTTAGCAGTCAGCAAACCTGCCCAGTATTGCAAAGGCGACCAGTTTTTACAAAAGTAGCCAGTTTTTGCGAATATGACCATAATTTGAAAAGGAAAAAAAAGGTGTCTAGTTTTGTAGTTTCTTTTCTTTTCTGTCTTTTCAGTTTGTAGTAAACTAAATTCTCAACTAGATTAACTTGATATTAGTTCATATTGAGTTTATTTCTAGTTTCTTTGTGTGCTTTATTTTTTCGTGCCATTTCTTTCGTGCCTTTCTCTTTATTTTCGTTGTGAATTGTTTGGCTCAAGTCCGTTAGCTTTAAATTGTGCTTTTATTTGGTGTCACATACATTCCATTCCGAACCGATACTTGATTGCCTACTTGGATTGATTTGAGAACGATGGTTTTGAAGAGAACTTTTAGATACCCTTATGTGGAAAAAGGCTAGAGTGGTGAGTTCAATTGAGAGAGGACACAAAAGCCTTTGACCTTTGAGTATAAACACGAGTGTTGAGTGACATATATATTGAGTGATACACTAAGGGAGTGAATGTGTTAAGTTCTCCGGTGTTATAGTTATTCGGTTGTATTGGGTCAGAGTGTTATGAAGTAGTATTGAAGAAGCGGTTGTCAGAGATCGTGGTGTGTGGTGGTTCAGAATTGAATTAGTTATTTCTAATGAAGGAAGCTCGAGAAATATGATCTTCAGAGAGTTTGAAGTCGTGGTGATCTGCTGGTTTAAGAGCTACAGAGAATGATATTGAATTGGGCAGCATACGATGAAGGAAGACATGTGAGATTGTCAGGCAGCGGCTAAATTTCTAAAAGGCCAGGCGTAAGAAAAGGAAGTCAGGTAGTGCTTAAAGGAATGAGGTTAACCAGAGACAATAATATCATAAAAGAAACAAGAGAAAAGACATGTAACAACAAAAGATGCTAGAAAGAAAATAACAACAACGAATAAGTGAAAGAACAATAACACGAAACTATGCAAAATAACAATGTGAACACAACATAGACCGCTAACAAACCTACACGAAACTCTATCATACTACCTGGTACAAGGAGGGAAGAACTCTTGACTACCCCCTAACCTATCACCCTAATGCTCGACTTCCATATGTTCCTATCAAGAGCCATGTCCTCGAAAATCTGAAGTCGTGCCATGTCCTGCCTGATCACCTCGCCCCAATACTTCTTAGGACATCATCTGCCTCTTCTGGTACCTTCCAAAGTCAACCACTCACACCTCCTAACCGGTGCATCTAGGCTTCTCCTCTGCACGTGTCCGAACAATCTAAGTCGCGCTTCACACATCTTGTCGTCCACGTGAGCCACACCCACACTCTCTCGAATATCTTCATTCCGAATCTTATCCAGCCTAGTGTATGACACATCCATCTCAACATCCTTACTTCTGCTACTTTCATCTTCTGGATATGTGAATTCTTGACTGACCAACACTCAGCTCCATACAACATGGCTGGTCTAACCACCACTCTATAGAACTTACCTTTGAGTTTCGGTGGAACAATCTTGTCACACAGGACTCCATACGCTACCTCCATTTCATCCACCCACCCCAATAAGGTGTGTAACATCCCCGTCTATCTCCCCATCTCCTTGGATAATTGACCCTAAGTACTTAAAACTTTCTCTCTTGAGGATGACCTATGAGTCAAGCCTGACTTTCACATCCGCTTCCCCTGTCACGTCGCTGAACTTACTTTCCACATATTTCGTCTTAGTCCTACTCAACTTGAAACCTTTAGACTCCAGGGCCTGCCTCCATACCTCCAATCTCCCATTAACGGCGCCTCGCGTCTCATCAATTAGAACTATATCATTAGCGAACAACATACACCATGATACCTCTCCTTGGATATGGTGTGTTAGTGCGTCCATTGCCCGAGCAAATAAGAACGGGCTGAGCGCAGATCCTTGGTGTAACCCCATAATCAATAGAAAAGGCTCTGAGTTATCTCCCACAGTCCTAACCCGAGTCATAGATCCATCATACATATCCTTTATCGCCCTAATGTAAGCCATTAGCCCAAGACAAAGGCTATCAGTCCACCCAAGTGTACTGATAGACTTTGTCTTGGGCTATCAGTAGACTTGGGAAGAGTACGATGACTGGTCGTCACCATGGCGCGGTCCCTATTATCCATTGGAACAGCCTATACCGCATTTGGAGCAAACCTTCCAGCAAGTTGACGTCATATGGGGGTCAAAGGAAGAAGAAGCGTTGGCAGCCTTGAAGAATCTATTCCTGGAAGATGAAGACATGGACTGTGAGCAGGAGGAGGAGGAGGAAGGCCCTTCCATCCAGGCCGTGAGCAAACGATCATTCATTAAGAATTGGACTGTCAAAACATTCAGGGCCCGACGAGTCCCGGGGTAGCAAGGCTGAACAAGCATTGTTTATATTTTATCTGCTAATGATTTCCTTTTCGCGTTTCTATTTTTTCAATAAGATCTCCAATGTTCTAAAACACTTGTTTAAATTATCAAAAATCGGTTTATGAATCAATATTTATTATTATCGTTTTTCTCTCATTACTTCTATCTATACAGCATTACTATTTTCTATCTTGATGAAAATGACTGTGACATGCAATGAGACAACACAACAAAAGGACATCGATTTAGAAGAAGAGATGTCATACCCGATGAAATTGTCAGAGAAGTTGAGGATTTCGAGAACAGACCTAAGTCCAATCTGGACGAAACTGAGGTAATCAACTTGGGAGATCCAGAGACTGTCAAAGTTTTCTTTTGTAGGTACAAGGAGTCATAAGGGAGGTATGGATGGTTATGTGGGTTCTTCTTATCTAACTAATTGTGTTTCTCCAAGTGTTGAAATCTTTTATGATGAAAGTGGGAGAAAGATAAATTTGAGGCATTATGTAGTCAATGTAGAAGGGTATGATGGTTGTTTGGTTGCTATAAGTAATCACTATGCGACCAACTTTATGCTTCTTCCTTTGTTGAATGGTTGAGGTTGAATTGTATTCCAAGGGAGTCGCCTTATGAATTTAGTGGTGAATTGGTGGATAGAGGAGTGATGGTTACTATAACAAAAGGAGACTTTAGAGAAGTGGTTTGGTGTGATGTATACCCTATGAAGTATTGCCATGTACAATTGGGAAAACCTTGGTTTCTTGATCATAATCTTCCAATTGATGTAAAGTGGAATAGGTATGTGGTTGATCTAAATGGAAGGGAGCATTCTTTCATTCCTAAATACTTTGAGGATAAGTTGGTGGCAAGGCAAGATAATGGATATGGAGTTTCTAGTGCAAATCAATTCACGAGTCCTTCTCCTAGTCCAAGTGGAGATTATGGTGCTTATACTATGCCAAGCCAAGTTGTGTCTTTTGATGCTTGTTACAATGCACCTTACACTTATCCACCACCCCATTACCAACGCCAACTACCACCCCAACCACATTTCAACCACCACAAGTACATCAATTACAACTTTATCAAACTTTACCACAACCTAGACCACCACCAAATTTAGCTTCACAACAAATGCCTCAAGCACCACCAAAGAGGGACAATCTCCCTCCTCCACTACCCATACCACCTCAAGAGCCTCGAATGATTAACAACCCACTTTTTCAACATGATCATGAGACTACATTGAATGAGTTGAATGACATCCAACAAGTTTCTAATGGAGAATATAGGAGGAAAGAAGATATGTTGGTGAGAAAGGTTTTGTCTACTTCTATGGAGGAAGAAGTGAAAAATACACAAAGGCATAATATCTTTTACACTAGATGTTTGATTTTGGATAGGATATGCACTTTGGTAGTTGACGGAGCAAGTTGTGACAATTTGGTGAGTGCTACCTTAGTGAAAGAGTTAAAGTTGGAAACTTTCAATCATCCTAGAACTTGTAAGTTGCAATGGTTGAATGGTTGTGGTGAACTTAAAGTGAAACAAGTAGTGAAGATTCCTTTCATGATTGGAGATTACAAGGATGAAGTAATTTGTGGGGTTGTGCCATTACATGCTTGCCATATCATCCTTGGGCGACCTTGGTTGTATGATAGAGATGTTTTGCATCAAGGAACGAAGAATCACTATTCTCTTAAGTGGAAAGGCAAGTTGGTGACACTTGAACCATTGGAACCAAGTGAAGTCTTGAAAGAGCAAATGAGTTTGAGAACATCCTTGAAAAATGCAAAGAGAAAAAGCAAGGATGAGAGACAAAAGAAAGAGAGAAGTGAAGGAGAGAAAAGTGACAACTCTAGAGTGAAAAAAGATGAGGAAATATGGAGTGAAGTGAGTGAGTTGTCACAAGAAAAGAGTAAAGAGTTTGAAAAGAAAATGAGAGAAAAGAAAGAGGGAAAACAAAAAGAGAGCGATGATTTTCCTTATTCTAATGCCATTGACCTTTCTTCTTTCTCTAGTTGTTTTATATCATGTGTAGGGACTTTTAGAAAGGAGCCATCAAGTAAAGTTCCCTCTACTTTGAAGAGCTTGGAAGAAGATCAAGCTACCTTTTCAAGAGAACTTTTGAAATTAAATAAGCAAGTTCAAGGTAAAGAAAATACTTTTGAAGAGCTTCAAGGTAAAATAACTTATCCTTCTACTCATGATACTTTAGTTGATCGTGGTGACGCTTTGAGTTTGAAAGATAGCTATGACATTGGTGAGTTTGATATTTCTTTATCTTGTGATGTGAAAGATAATGGTGACTTGCAACTAGTTAGGAGTTCTTATGTATTGTTGGATGCTTTTAGCTCTTTGTGTAATGACTCGTTAGCTAGTGATGTGAGTGATGTTGAGTCTTATGATAGTCCACCTTTATGGGATGATGAATGTGATGATTCTTTTGACTCTACTTTAATTTTTTTGGAAGAAAGTTTTGAACTTTATGAAGAAACGAGTCAAGAAGAATGTGTTGATGAATTTTTTTATTCTATTTCCATTCCTTTGGAAGAAAGATTCAATTTTTATGATGAAATGAGAAAATGTGCATGTGGTGATAATTTGGTTGAGAGTAAAAAGGAAAGTAAAGTTTTTGATGCTAGAACTAGTATTAGTTGCCTTACTTATCTTATTCCTACTTTTAAAAGAACATTCTCGTTAGATTTTACTAATGCTTCTTTGACAAAAGGTAAGAATGTTTCTTTTGGTGTTTTGATTGATCATTGTGAGCAAAAAGAACCCCACTTTATTGATTATTTTGTGAAGGTTCAACAAGGAAAAGTTGCTAAGGGTAAGGAAAGCTTTGAACTAATATTTTGGCATATTATTTGTCAAGAGCTTTTTCTTTTACCCGAAAGCAAGAATGGTATGTACATTTGGCTTATGCTTATCTTGTGTTTATCTAAGGCCATTGAGGTAGAGATTCGTAACTTTGATATTCTCTATATGGTGATTCATGATGTTGGCCTATCTTTTAAGTTGCCAAGTGAATTTGTTGTTGGAAAGTACGTGGATACTTGGGGAGTAAAGTTTGTTTTTGACCCCGGAGTTGCTTCTTATGGTGGTAAAGTGGATTGGAGAGTATGATTTTTATTGTATCTTATGACACTTGGTTATACCATAAAAGTGTGCACTTTGTTGAGAATTTTACAAGATTGTGGTTTTGTTGGAAGTATGGAACTTTACATTCTCTTGATTATTCTCATGGGTATTATTTTCCTTATAGTCAAGATTGTGTCATTTATGTTGAAGACATATTATTTCTAGATTATGACACTTGGCTATATCATAAGAGTGTTACTTTTGAGTGCAAGATTGAGACCATTGATCTTTTAGCTTGGATATACAATGCTTTGATTGTGATTGGCTTGATACTTATATGTGCCCCTTTCTTGGTTTTGCAAGATCAAAATTCGAGGACGAATTTGTTTCAAGGGGGGGAGTATGATACAAGCCGGATGAGCACGCTTAGCGAGGATAATTTTTAAGTCAACATCAAAGCATTAGAGTGCTTTAAAGGAGTCAAGATTAAGAAGGACATATTTTCAATTTAGCTATTTAGGCTAGTCTTATAAAGCTAAGGGTATTTTAGTTATTTAGCCTAAATAACACTATAGTATAAATAGTCTCTTCCTCTCATTTTAAAAGGCGACTTTTGATGATGAATTGATAAACAAAGACCAAACATTGAGAGGTTTAAGGTATCTTTTATTTCTCTTTATTTACCATGTTTTTAGATTATCTATGTTTGGTTTATCACGTATGAGTTCATGTTCATACTCTTGGATTATCTTTTGTATTTGAATGTTAATTCATTGTTCTAGTTGAGATATCTTCTAGGGGCTTTGAATTGCATTATATGCTTAGCTTAATCCGTGTTAGTTGTTATTATTCTTCCTAGATTAGTGTTTATTATAGGAATTCAAGGGGTCTAACTCATAGTTAGGTTCTTGTCTTTCTCTATTTTAAACTCTAATCTTCTATCCTTTTTTATTCCGCGTATTTTTGCATTATCCGTATTTTAGATACGATTCCGTATCATATCCCCTTCAAGTCGACCACTGTAATCATGCACAAGTCCTCATAATGCTTAGGGAGCTTAAGTGCCTTGTACACATTAAAAGTGACCTCCTCATCGTCTACTCTCATTTTTAACTTCATTGCCCTAACATGAATACTTGCTCCACCAGTAGCTAAGAATGGTCGCCCCAAAATAATGGGCACTTCCTCATCCGCCTCGTAATCAAGCACAATAAAATCAGCGGGAAGAATAAACTTTCCCACTCGAACTAACACATCCTCAATAATTCCTTCCGGCATAACTAGCGACCTATCTGCTAATTGTAGAGTGATTGTAGTAGGTCTAAGCACCCCCAATCCCAGTTTCTTGAACAAAGAAGATGACATCAAATTTATACTATCCCCTAAATCACACAGGGCTCTCCCAACTTCTTATTTTCCAAGAGCCAAAGGAATTGCGAAACTCCCATGATCCTTCAACTTAGGAGGAAGCTTATTCTGAACTCTGGCACTACACTCTTCAGTAAGTACAACTGTTTCAAACTTTGCATGTCTTCGTTTATTTTCCACAATATCTCTGAGATACCTCGTATACATAGTCACTTCTTGCAAAATTTGCACCAAAGGAAAATTCACACTCACTTGGCCCAACATATCTAAGAATTTCTTGTACTTAGCATCATCTTTTTGCTTCTGCAGTCTTTGTGGAAACAGAGGTGGTGGCCTTGTTTCAATTACTGTCTAGGGTCTTTTATCATCTTTCTCATTCCCCTCAACTGTCTTGGGAACTAATTCTCCTTCAGGATGAGTTGTATTCTTCTTTTTCTTTGGAACTTCTTCTAGTACTCTTACATTTCTCAAGGTAATTGCATTGACTTGAGCCTTAGGATTAGGCTATGTATCACTAGGAAGAGCCCCTACTGTTCTGCTATTTTGAGCACTCGCAAGTTGTCCCATTTGGCGTTCCAAATTTCTCATTGCTGCTGCTTGGGCCTGCTGATCAGCCATTAATTTCTGATTGAAAATTAGTTGGTCGGCCATCATTCTCTTCATAATCTCTTCAAGGCTAGCTGGTTGTTCAGCCTGAGGTGGTCTGTATTGTTGTTGAGGAGCTTGAGGCATGTATTGATTCTGAGCGCCTTGATTTCCAACCCCAGAGAAGTTTGGGTGGTTTCTCCAGTTGGGATTGTAAGTGTCCTCATACTGATTTGTTTGACCTCGATTTGCATTACCCACAAAATATACAGACTCTGGATTTGCTGGGCACATATTGCTCAATTGACCCTCTCCACAGACTTCACAAAATACATGAACCTGTTGCACTGGATTCACTGGCTGGGCTTGTTGCTTGTTAATGATCATGGTCATCTGATTGACCTGGTTGGTCAGCGTAGAGATCTGTGCTGACAATGCTGAGACAACATCAAATTCAAGAACCCCTGGTGACTTTTGGACCATAAAGTTTTTTGTGTTATAACAGTTGGGTTGATTGTAGTACAAAAGTTTTCTGAGTTGAGTAGCTTGGCAAGCCGTTCCTTATGGGTTGTTGAAGCCAGCCCCTTTGGTAGGAAAACTTTTGAGACTATAAGCAAATTAACTGTTAGTGCATCTTGGCAATAGCCATCCCTTTTGTAGGAAAACTTTCGTATCTATGATATAGTTTTCTTTCTTGGAGTCTCTTGCTCTGTTCTTTATATAGTGGTATTAGAGCCATCCCATCCTTTCAGAGGGAGGAATAGTTTACTAAATATGTCTGAGTCGTTTCCATCATCCTCTTCCCTATCAAAAATGAATATGTCTCCTACTCTATATAAAACCTTGTCCAAAAAATATGATTATCTCTATGAAGTAGATATCCTACCCGATGAACAGAAAGTATCTTCAACTGAACTACCCCCTATAAACCCTTACTCTGCTTTTGCCAAAAAATCATTTGCACCATGGACCCAAATTCGTTCCTTAGTCCAACATAAATCAAAAGGAGTCAAGGAATATGTTGCTGCCTCAAAACTTGACCAGCATCCTATTCTTGCCACTCGAGAGGAACAATTTATTACCCTCCAAATTCCAGATGATTTTCCCAGACAGTGGAGAGACCATGGTTTTACCCATATCCATTTTGGTGCTATCCGAATTTCTCTGACTTATCATGGAAGAAAAGGTCAACTTGTTGTTGCTCGACTTTCTCTTCTAGACACAAGATATTTGGAGTACCAACATGCAAATTTGGGTACTGCAGAAGTTACCTTGAATGCAGGGACTGTTTTCATAACCATATTTCCAAATTTCAACATGTCCCTTTATGACCCATACTTAACCGATGCCCTAAAAATCCAGGTCCAAATTCAAGGTGCCCCACAAGCCAAGGATTCTATCCAAGCCAATCTTCATCACTAAATAGCGTGGCGAGTCCAAAATCATGCCATGGATCTTTGCCTTCCCGGAGGAGAAAATTTTTTACTCTTGAATATTGATGCTACGAAAGGAAATACCATGTGCACCCAAATACCTAGAAAAATTTCCAGAGAAGAGCTTGTCAAAATTCTTCCTGATTCCTGAATCACAAATTATGAAAGGTTAAGGGAACCAGAAGAACCTCTACAATCTGGCGAGCCAACTTTTACCAAAAGAAATGACAAAACTGTTTCCATAAGCTTTGACCATTCCCATCTCAAAAAACCCAGTAAAACCATTTTTCTTGCCAAATGATCCAACCCAAAGATACATGATATACATGGCCTGACCCTGACAGAGAGTTCTTCTGGAATATACAAAGCATCATGGAAGAACATGACTGGTGTCGACATTTCGACAAAGAAGGCAGAAGAGTTTGGTGGTTCAAATGCACCTTTACGGGACACTGCCCTTGGGATCTCGATTGCGATTGCCAAGATTGTTTGGAAGATCCAATTGGAGAATATGATGAACACCACCAGCGTCACTGGGAAAAATTTGACTACAACGAGCCCAAGAAAAAATCCAAGAAAAAAGGGAAAACTACTGAAAAGCAGTTTCGAGCCAAATATGAAAACAAAGACCCTTCAATTGGTTCATTAAGCCGTCCAGATAAATATGAATTTCTGGTCAGTTATAAACCCCAAGAATGGCCAAAATTACCAGAAAAATTCACTCCAAGTTGGGAAGATAGTGAAATCACTCCAGAATCCAAAAAGCCACCTGAACCTAAAACTCCATCAACCCAAAAGTCCACACACCCACAAATATTCATGATGAGCCCTTAAGTTCCAACCATACCCAAGATTTTCCTCCACTTCAACCTTTTGAAAAAGAAGGTATCAGTCATGCTCTAAAAATTTCCAAGAAAAACATAGTATTACCTTCTGGAGAAAAACCCCCCAACAAGTGACATCGAGGCAACATGAACTGGCAATCAGAAAATTCCATTTGCCAAAATAAAGTGCTCAACAATATCGGCAACTCCATAAAAAACGTTGCCCATGCACAAAACAAGTTAATGAGCAAAGTGGAAACAATTGAGAAAAAGGTGGAGCAGACATCATCTCAGCATGCAGGACTAATCAAAGCCTTTGAGCTAAGATTGGCAAATTTACAATATGAGATTTGTCCGCCAGGAACTTCACTTTTGCAATTCTTCCAACAACAACAAAAAGAGATGATTTCACTCAAGGAACAAATCCAACTTTTGAGAAATGACCGCTTTGAGTCACAAAAAACCCCACTTTTCCCTTCAAAACCTACCTTCTACCCCATGTCAGCCCAAGCATATTCTCCACAAAAAATGGACAACACCTTTTCTACTTTTCCTACTACCTCATACAATCCTATCTCTTTCACCCAACCATTAAAAGAAGAAATTGAACTCGATATTGCAAAAATAGTTTGGGAAAGGAAAGATGCTCTTGCAGCAAAAAAACAAACCAACAAAAGGCGAGACCAAGGAGAAAGTTCAAAAGGGTCCAACCCTGAAAGTCTGATGATTTCCGATCAAAAGATTTCGGACTTCTATGTTTCCCAGCCAAGAAACATGTTAGAAGGAGATACTACATGGTCAGAATCTCTAAATTCCTTTCACGATGATACAATGGAAGATAGCTCTCAATCAAGCAATGATTCCACAGAAAACTCTTCCGAAGAAGATGATCCCCCGATATTTATGAGCCAACCAAGAGACCTAGAAATATTTGAAGTCGAGGAGGATCAAGAAGGCATGAGGGGTGAACCAATCCCAGAAAGAAGACAGGAACCCATGGCGTCAAAACCAGTTGGAACTGGATTCCACACTTTCACCTTAGACGACGTCAAAGTTTCAAAATGGCCTCAAAGGATCCAAGACTTCTATACTTGGATGGTGACCAAAAATTTGGTGGAACGAGAAAAGTATATCTTCCTGTCAGAACTAACTTCACGGTTCTCAGGAATCCTCAGAGATTGGTGGAATTCACTTGGGATTCAAGACAAAAATATTTTTCTTACATCCCAGGATTTCGCCTTCAACATCAAGATTCTACATGAAGTTTTCTTTGGAGATATTGGCCAAAGACAGGAGAAAATGCGAAGACAACTCTTCGAAATGAAGTGTGTGTCATTCGACAGAAATGACATTGACATGCATTTTCAAAAAATGGCAAAGATATACTTTGAAATTGGCTGAGACATCAACCTGAAACAAGCATTTGTCTCTTCCCTTCCAAGTTGTTGGCGAGCCAAACTATGACCATCATTGAAGAAAAGTTTCAATCAATAACAGTCCCACAAGTCGGCTACATCAGGCAAGCTATATTCGTAGCTTTGGAGGATATTTGTACGAAGCGCTCAGCCCTAAAACAAATTATCCAGCACAACCCAGCGCTTGACAAAGCATGTCGCAGATCTGACCTGATCACTGGATCAGGATGTTCCTGCAAAACATCGAGGCGACAGAAAGGATTCAGGAATTTCAGATGGCCGAGAATTTCAGATGAAAAATCAAGGTCAGAGAAACGCACAAACTATTTCAGACGTAGAAGGCCAGGAAATTTTCACAAGAAAATTAGATGCTTTATTTGCCACAAGATTGGACATTTTGCAAAAAACTGTCCCTAATCAAGAAGATCTGTCAAACTCCTTCAAGAAATTGAAGATTATACTGGCATACATCTCGGAAAAGAGGAGGACCTTGAATCCATATTCTCTGTGGATGATGAACCTGGTGAAGAAACTCTATTCTCTCTGGATATCTATGAAGATCAAGGCAATGATCACTATCAAATTTCAGAACCGGAGATTGAAGCCCCAGAAGAGATCAACGCTCTCACAGTCGTTCCTCAAGTAGAACTCAAAGTCTATTCATCCAAATGGGATAGACCAATTCGAGTTATTGCTTTCATCGACACTGGAGCTGCTTCCTCACTCATAAATCATGTTGTTCTCCCAGAAGATCAATGGATGCCACACTTTAAGGATTTCAACACTGCATCAAATGGAATCCTAACTACCACTGTCATCACAAAGCATTCGGTTACAATTGAGTTCTTTCCACGACTGAAGTACAGAACCAAGCTGATATGGTCTGATGTACCAGGAAAAGATCTTATTGTTGGGTTCGACATTTACAGACAACTCAGAGATCAACTCCAGATCAAGGCTAACGGGATAGCTTTCAAGAAGCAGTTCAAACCTTATTATGAGATTCCAAGGCTATTCCAAATCACCAATGATGAACAAATCAAAGATATTGAGCATTCATGTGCTGAATCCCACAAAGACTTCATGAACAAAGGGAAAAGCCCGTTATGGAAAAATGAAGAATTTTTTATTAAGCTTCCTTTCAAGAAGAATGAAAACATCAATCCAACAAAAGCAAGTAATTCAGTCATTAATCCAGATCATCTCCAGCTTGCAAAGAAAGAATGTGAAGAACTTTTGGAATTTGATCTAATAGAGCCATCGGATTCACAATGGGCATGCGAAGCATTCTACGTCAACAAAAGAGTTGAGCAGACAAGAGGAAAACTCAGGTTAGTCATTAACTACCAGCCACTTAACCATTTCCTCCAAGATGATAAATTTCCTATCCCAAATAAACTCACTCTTTTCTCCCACCTAGCCAAGGCCAAATATTTTTCCAAGTTTGATTTAAAATCTGGATTTTGGCAATTGGGAATCCACCCTGAAGAAAGACCCAAAACCGGTTTTTGCATCCCCGATCATCACTTCCAATGGAAGGTCATTCCCTTCGGAGTGAAAACTGCACCCTCCTTGTTCCAAAAAGCCATGATAAAAATATTCCAGCCCATCCTCCATACCTCTTTGGTTTACATTGATGACATCCTGCTATTCAGCTATACATTGGAGGAACATGTCAATTTGCTTCGTCAGTTTGAGGCATTGATAACACAATACGGAATCATGCTTTCAGCAAAAAAGATGGTTCTTTCCAAAAAGGAGATTGATTTTCTTGGAATGCATTTTATCCAAGGTGCATACAGTCCATGACCACATATATGTCAATAACTACTCAAGTTTCCAGATACCAACCTCACAACAAAGCAGATCCAAAAGTTCTTAGGCATAGTAAATTATGTGAGAGATTTCATCCCAAATATCTCTACATATATTTCTCCACTCACAGACATGCTCAAGAAAAATGCTCCATCATGGGGAAAGAAACAAGATGAAGCATTCAGAGAAATAAAGGAGATTTCTAAAAATGTCAAGTCCCTCTACATCCCTTCCGACGGTAAGAAGATACTGCAAACCGATGCCATCAATGAATATTGGAGTGCCGTTCTATTTGAAGAAAAAGATGTCCAGAAAAAAATATGCGGATATGCCAGCGGAAAGTTCAAAAAGGCCAAGCAACATTACCACTCCACCTTCAAAGAAATCCTTGCAGTAAAAAATGGAATCAAGAAATTCAATTTTTTCTTGATTCACACAGAATTTCTGATAGAGATGGATATGAAGGCCTTCCCAAAGATGATCCAGATAAATACAAAAATTATTCCCAATCCTCAAATTCTTAGATGGGATCAATGGTTCTCTCCCTACAAGTTCCAAGTCAGACACCTGAAAGGAAAGGATAATATTCTTGC
>ML262461.1:24275-90077 GCA_005239495.1 Nicotiana undulata
CTTATGGAAAGAAGAACTTATTATGAGCTTCAAGTTTTCCGACGACATGAAGGATCAATTCTCAAGCCATATGGGGTCAATCCAGAATATCCGTTCTGCCATATATTCATAGCTCAAGCCAAGGATTTTCCACAAGAATTATTATGGTTTTTCTGGTACCTATGTCATCAGTACTACATCTTCATGGAATTCAAGTGCAATGTCTTCAAAGATTTTGACAACATTGAACCAGCTCTTAAAGTGTTTTTATTATGGTTCAAGCCTAGAAGATATTGGATAAAATGTTTCAGAGATTCCTACAATGCAAAGGTATTCATGTTTCATAGGCCAGTGAATATTATTAATGGAAAAGTCCAGGCACAAGCAGAAGCGTCATTCTGGTGGAAATTTCCCGTATCCATTTTATCCATGGAAGAAGAATACAGTGAAGCACAAAGAATTATCTTCCAGCAAAACAGGTGCATCCCGAAAGAAATATGGCCAAAAGATTGGGCAAGTTGGAATTATACCAACACTCATCCTCACGGGAAAAAGTTCGAGAAATAACAAAAGAATATCAAACTCCGTATGAAATCATCCAGGAAAAAATCACTCAGGACATCTCCAGATTAAGGTTGAGGATCACATCCCACAATCCAAAGATTCAGGAACATGCCGAAAAGGAACCGTCAAGTTCTAGGCGTTACTACACAAGATCTCAGAAAAGATGCCTAGAAGACAAACCAAGAAGAACAATGGAGGAAAATTATCTAAATCCTTGTTAATCCCACCATAATCCTACATTACCTACCAAAAACCCTGAAAAATCATCTACCCATGCCAAAATAAAATTCCACATCCCTCCAAACCATCCAGGTCCCACTTTCACATGCTTTCACATGCCTCAACATGCTTCATCACATGCATCACACCATTTTCACATGCTTTCACATGCTTCCACAACCTTTCACATGCTAAACCACGTTTATTTCACCTCAGTCACATGTTTTCAGGAGCTTTCTAGTTGTTTTGCCTAAGGTCCTTCACATGTAAAAAGAGACCCACTTGTAGATAAGTTTTCCATGTAAGATAGGTTTATTTTAATGTAAGTTTGTCTTGTAATAAGCTCCTAGTCCTATATAAAGGAGGCCTTGTAGTAGTTGTAAGACCATCTTGGAATCATCTTGCAATCATCTTGTAAACTATCTTGTATCCTTTGTGATATATTACATATGAGTTCTTTCTAAATTTTCCTCTTGTTCTTTCTTCGAATGGATGGAAAGGCCGGTCCATGTATGAAAATAGAGTAAGAATACTCTAAGAAAGTTAGCTTGTTGTAGTACGAACGTTTTCTGAGTTATAACAGTTGGGTTGATTGTAGTACAAAAGTTTTTTGAGTTGTGTAGCTTTGCAAGCCGTCCCTTATGGGTTGTTGAAGCCAGCCCCTTTGGTACGAAAACTTTTGAGACTATAAGAAAAATAACTGTTAGTGCAGCTTGGCAATAGCCAGCCCTTTTGTAGGAAAACTTTCGTATCTATGATATAGTTTGCTTTCTTGGAGTCTCTTGCTCTGTTCTTTATATAGTGGTATCAGAGCCAGCCCATCCTTTCGGAGGGAGGAACAGTTTACTAAATATGTCTGAGTCGTTTCCATCATCCTCTTCCCTAGCAAAAATGTTGGAGAATTTGTTTAATAATGCAAATATTTCGTCATAGTTCTTCTCCAATACTTGGCCTCCAGCTGCAGCATCTACCACAATATTTGTTTGGGGATGGAGACCTTCTATGAAGGTGTGAACTAATACTTCATTCGCCTGATTATGGTGAGGACAGTCTCTGAGTAGCCCCTTGAACCTTTCCCATGCTGAGTATAAAGATTCTTCTGCTTTCTATTTAAAGGAAACTATCTCACTTCTGATCTTTGCAGTTTTGCCTGAAGGGAAGAACCTTGCCAGAAATTTTCTTGCCAAATCATTCCATGATGTAATGGAATTAGCTGGTTTTGCAATTAGCCACCGCTTAGCTTCGCCCAACAGAGAGAATGGAAAAAGTGTGAGCCTCACATAATCTGGCGTGACCCCGTTAGTGATATAAGTATCACTAATCTCCAAGAAGTTCAGAATGTGCTGCTGTGGATCCTCGTGTGGAAGACCCATAAACTGCCCGTTTGCATGAAGTAGCTGGATCATGCTCTGTTTCAGATCAAAGTGCCCAGTGATTCTAGCTTCACGATGCTGGAGGTAACATTAGCAATAATGGGCATTGCTACCTCCTGAACAACCATATGTTGCTCCTCTGCCATATTCACAGGAAACTGAACGAGTTCCTAAGTATTGTTTGTATCCCTTGCTTCCCTCAACCTCCTATGAAATGTTCTCTCAGGTTCGGGGTCAAAGCCTTCAAGTCTGTCTTGGCTTCTGACCCTACGCATTCAATCAAAGTTCCTGAGATTAGAGCAACAATCAAGTAACGTTAGACTAGACGAAATAAATAATTAAAGCAAAAACTAGAAAGTGGACTATATTCAAGTCCCCGGTAACGACGCCAAAATCTTGTTGCTCCCAAACGCACACGCAAGTATACGTGGTCGTACAAGTAATATAATGATAAATCGAGTATCGAACCCCTAGAGACTTGTGTAAACTACTCACTAATTCACTATAATTGTTATTCAATCAAGCCAAGATAAAAATCCAATAATGTGACTATGCTATACTACGATTCTAAGAAATAACTAATTATCAAGTAACGAGTTGATTGTTGTGTATTCAATAGAGACAAATATTCCAGGGTTGTGATCGATTCACCATTCGTATTGTGTTCTAATTAACTCTCCCTTTCATATAATTCACTCATGATTGCTAATTAATAGATAATTGCTCTCATAGCCTTCTCCCAAAGCACTACTCGCCTATTCTCAATAGATTAACGCCTATATTCCTATGAAATTAATCTATCAGAACGCATTAAGATTACGATATTTAATTAAGCACGGTGACTAGGTATATTCCTATCCTAGCCACAAATCCGCTCCCCTGAAGGGTTAAGATCGCGCTCTCTTCAACTCGCCTCTAATCTATACACGACTTTCCCAAGCATAGCATAGATAGTATATAGAACCTAACTGCTGGCCAGACAATTAAGCAATTAAACATAGAATTGAAGAAACAACCATATATTGAGTGAACTATAAACAAGGTTAAGCTAACGTCGAACAACAATATTCATGGCTAAATCACAACCCCCAGAACAATGGGTGTTTAGCCACTCATGCTAAAATCAAACAATTGCATAAGTGTTGAATTAATTGTAAATACTAGAAAAAGATGAAGAAAACTGAGAATCCTTTGCTTCCTAACAATTCCGTGTGTGTTTTTTCCTCCAAGGTGGCGTCAATCCCCTCAAAACTGAGTTTAGACTTGCCTTTATACGTGTTGGGTAGGTCTAGGGTCGAATTAACGGAGTCCCGGTCGAACTAGGAGAGTTTCACGTCATCGGCGCCCTGAGTAGCGTTGGGCGCCCACCAGGGCGCTGCCTTGAAGAAGTATACTATCTCTAGCGCCACAGGTGGCGCCAAGCTCTGCCTGTGGCGTGCAAAATCCTAGTTTTTCCGGTTTTGTGCGTTTTAGCTCTAATTTTGTGCGTTTCGTCCCCAATTGCTTCCAAATCATTCCTGCACATAAAAATACTACAAATCAATATAAGTCATCACAATTAACATCTAAAATTCACGAAACAAAAGTAAAATATGAGGCGATATACATCAAGGAGCTAATAAAGGAAAAATATTTTGGGATTTGTTTGTCGAACTTAAGAGGAGAAGTATGATAATTTTACAGAATTAATTATAGGAGTAAGAATGGAGTTTCGACTGGCATGAAAATAGGTGTAATTTAAAAAGAAGAGTAACTTTTTATAATTTTGTTTTTGTATTTACTGATCATTTTGTTGAAAATATGATGTACCGAATAGGAAAAAAAATAAAAATAAACATAAGAACAGATAACTAAGAAAAACAGAGATGAAACAAAAAGGGAAAAGAAGATGAATGTGTGGCCGATTGTCCATGCTTCTGCTTTTCATTGTTTTAAAAGTAATAAAAGTAGAAGAAATTTTATACTATCTTTTGTGGGTAGAGGATCAAATATATAGAAGTTAATTCAAACACCAATACTTGCTAATTAATTTTTATCCGAGTCAAAAGGTAAATCTTTAAAATTTTACACTACATAGTTTTGAACCAAATCTAATATATGACGACTGGCGTAAATGTAGATGAACATTCGAAAAGGAGCAATTGCTAAAGGAGAGAAGCATAATGAAAAAGTATAAAGTTAATAAAATTATGCTTGGTGGATGATGTTTTTCCCTTCTAATTTTTTTTAACGGAGTCAAATTGGATGATCAATTTATTCAGCCAAGATTCGAAGAGAGATACTTCAAATTTTACTTGGAGTTATCAACAACGAGACAAAAGAAACACACAAGACATGTTATATATCAACTTGCTTCCAGGTTTAGATGTCTGCACCAAAAGCATCTGATCGACTAGAATGCAGGAAAACTATTTCAACCTTGCATTGGATGTGCATATACATATTGCTTTTGGTTCTATACATATTTTATATTTTGATAGAGTCTTTCCTTAGTTGGATATGATGAGAACTCTTTCATGTTTCCTTTTCCCTGCCTTATTAATCTTGATAAATATATTGATTTAAAGAAAGATCTTTTGGCATTAAGGTTACTAATTGGAAGACATACATAGAGCATATTTATATTGTAGTCTTGGAATACTGTAGCTTTGTAATAATACATGTATGATGTTTCCTACAAAAAGGTTGCAGAAGAATGGTTAGTGACAATTGACCCTTAGTTGATAGACGGAGGTCGAATTAAGTGAATTCACGTGGTGGTCATAGGCGGCAGAGAAGAAAATAAGGCGGTGGGTTGATTTTGTTTTTTTTTTTTTCTTTTGCAAATATAAGGGTAATGAATCTTTGGACTCGAAAAGTATTTATGAGTCATGATAGTTTAGTTTTATGCTTTATTGGCCACTGTTATCTCTTCTTTGGTTACTGTTATCTCTTTTTCTTTTAAAAAGAAGTCTGCCATTAACATATCATATAGTTTGTGAATCATGGTTTTGGGTACTAAAAGTACCTTTAATCTTCTTCTTAATCTAAGTGGTCGATCTCATATGTGATATTTACTTTCCTGATTGGTTGAAATAGTGCAGACCGTAACTGATAAGACAAATTTATTTTATCATGCATGTCTGTTTGGTTCTTTCTTTGGACCAATTAGTTGATCATTTTGACATTGTTTTTTTCTCATAATGCATAAATTCCATATTGTGGTATCTATCATTGATAGATTAGACTACTAGCTTAGACCCTTGATAGCTTAAAAAGAGTACATCCATCATTGTGGTATCTATCCCAAAAACAAATTAAAACAAAAGAACCCTACTAGCTAAGACTTCAATTTATGTCTTTATCTTTATAGAAGACTGGACAAATGAAGGTAACAAGAATCAGACTTGAGAAGCATAATATAAATACCCCCTTCCTTTTTTCTTTTTTTTCTTCTAATAACATGCATACTATACCACTAGGAGCAAAATTGAAATCTACAGATATCAAGATCAGTTAGAAGCAACTTTGGAGAGTTGATGACTGGCTATTCTTCCTGCGGGCGGGATGGGATGTATTTTCAGTAAGTAAACAACCAAACTTAATTTCACGAACCAGATCAATCACAGCCAACATCAACCCCTTTTTTCTGCAACAACTCCTTGGCTTCACCAACGTCCTAGAAAAACAGAAACGCTCTTATTACTTCTTCAGCAAAATGCCTAATCATTTTTCTTTTATCGGTTCCCTTTTTTCTCATATTTCACTACAAAATGCCCAGAGGAACTTCTTCTCCCAACACAATCTTGACAACAGCAATTATAGACAATAACTGTTAAAAAGAAAGGAACTACCTGCTGTAAGAAAACAGCTTCTTGTGGGCACGTGGGAAATTTCATGAGACCAACACCAACCATTAAGAGACCGTAGCATCCAAGGGACACAACGAAGTATAGAGGCAACTACAACATCATAATAGGAACATTTTGAAGGTGGAAAAACAGGTTAAGCAAATGCTGAAGAGGATATCATTGTCAAAAGAGCTCACCAGCCAAGTATACTTCTCTGGAACCACTGATGTCTGCAATAAGCCTATCCAAAGGGCAGATACCCCAAAACTATTGTCAAAATCTTCACAATTTGTTTCATTGCAAAGAAGTACTAATAATAAGACAAAGGTTGATATGGATAAATATCTACAAATCATGAAGAATACAGCAACAAATTGTTTTGTAGTTTGAAGTGCTTCTTTGATACCATATCATCGAGTGGAAACAAGCATCCAATATTTTACAGAGATATAAACCAAAACATTGCTCTTTCCATTCCCATTTAACTCCGGAACCCCTAATAACTAACTTGCAACATGACACATTGACACCTAATAATTCCACTTGTGACATATCAAGTTGCTGCATATCTAGTGACAAGTAGATATTTCTATAAAAATAAGAGGACCGTACAAGTTAGAAACCACAAAAGTCACTCCACATGCTCCAGAAAGACATCCTCTAGCTCTTACGTTTGTTCCTCTAGTTTCCACTTAATTCCAAGCTCCTCAAAAAGTCATTAACATCAGCATGAAAACCAAGAGTACAGTACTACATATAGGATAAGCATTAACCTCTTTCTTAACTAAGAAAATTGGATTCTGCTACCTGATCTTATCTCATTTTCAAAAATGCCAACCATAGGTGATGTTTGGCTTAAAATCCATGTTTTCGCATGCTAAGTGCCTTACGTTTTTGCCCAACTATTGTTAATTCTAACGTGTAATGGAATGACTTGAGCTTAATTTTGGTGTTTATGTAGGTAGGAGTCAATTGGAAGTGATTTGGGAGGAATCTGCGCAAATTGAAGCCGAAAAAGAATGAATTCAGAAGAAGTGCAGAATTTGGCGTCCAGAAGGGCGCACGGCGCCGACCAAAACGCCAAATTCGACAGAAGCAAAAGTTGGGCGTCCTGGTTGGCGCCTGCGCCAAAGGCAGGGCTTAAAATAATTCACCGTCCAGGTGGGCACCCCGCGCCTAGCGTGTCGCCTACTTCCAGGAAACCTCCTATTTCGACTTGGAGAGGGGGTTTTCGGTCCTACGCGTCCCCAACAAGTGTAAAAGGGTTTCTAAACCTACTTTTTGGGGGTTGGACGATTTTTGGAGGCTAGAATATCGTGTGAAGCAATTTTGGAGGAGAAAATTATCGAGTTCTTCATTCTTTCATCTCTTCTTAGTAGCTTATTTATGCAAAACGCTTGTGTAATTGTTACTACGATTATGAGCGGGTAAGTTCTCTGTTTTCTAGGGTTGTGGTTGTCATAAATATTGAAGTTTGTTAATAACATCCTCGTTAATTCAAATTACCATCTTGTGGTTGTTTCCTTAATTCTAGTTTTAACTTGTGAACTGTTGTAGCTACTGAATTCACCCCACTATTTGCACTATGTTTGGAAAAGCCATGTTTATATTAGAGTAGAATTAGAGAGAGCTTGTTTCTTAACCCGTAGCTCGGGGAAGGATTTCGCAGTTAGGATAGGAATATACCTAACCATCTCACTTAGTTGAATGTTGTATTTAATTCATTCATGAATGATTCAATACCAAAAGAATATAGGGTTGATATATTATGGATAGATGAATAATATTATGGGAACATGCTATTTATATAAATGATTCGGTCAGCTAGCATCCATAGGTAATTCGGATTACCAGGTGTAATCACGAACTCAATAGGATTGATAAAACGACTACAATCCTGAAATCTTCATCTCCTCTGATTAAAATCCAATCACAATCTCTTGCTTCGTGTTAGTTTAGTTAATTATTTGTTTAATTTCCGCAAAAGCAGTTTAGCAGAAAAACCATCACTTGGGCAATTACTTGATTTTATTAGCTTATTTAACAATTATTCTAAATCTCTGCGGATTCGACATCCGACTGTCAAGTCACTTTATTACTTGACAACCATGCTTGCATGTACCTGGGGAACCAATAAGTCATTCAAATGTAGTAGCAGTAGCAGTTAAATAGTCGTAGTAGAATCTAAAGTGACTTCAATAAATCAAAGCTGGAAAGAAGGGAGCGCACACACACATGATAGTCAGAAATGTCTTCAGAAATGCACTGTTGATTAGCTATGCATTGCATTTTCCACAGCCTCACTCTATCAATCTCACTTTCTCTCTTTCTCCATTGTGAGTCTCTCAGACTGCTCAGAGTGCGTATTTTTCTAAGGCACTGATCTTCCTGTGGGTTCGACTAACAGCACCAATATTTTGATGGGAGTTTTTGTTAGCATGGTAAACAACGGACCACTAGCAGTTGCTGTTTTTGGGGTTTCACCCAACACACTACCTTTTTCCTTTTCTGAACAACAACAAACACATACTACATATAATGTATTTCAGTTTCTAGCTGTTGAATCTCTTTTTCACAATCAAGATACCAATGCAGTGTTTGGTAGGCCATATAAGAAAATATAATCCCTGCATAACCTGATCCAGCGGCTGTTGACGATATTAAACAATACATGCATTAAGTTATGTGGGAATCTATGTAATATTTTATAACAATCCCTTCGTTATTATTCACAACATAAACAAACTTGCTTTTTAGTTCTAGCATAGCTAACATGCGAAACAAGTGATCCCTTAGGACATCTAAACCGGGAGAAAGGGAATACATAAGCACACAGATATATAAAACTATGGACACACATTTGTTTGAATTAGCTTCAGTTAGGAATGTCATGTCTTTTTCAGTACACCAAATAGAACGAGAAAACAGAGGTCCTACCAGTAAAAGGTGCTAAATGTTACTGACTACTTCCATCGATGGAGTGTGTTAGAGAATGATTACATAGTCGCTTCGTCAAATCAAGCAGAGCAAGCTCAAAGCCCATGAAATCCAACTCCATGTGGCTGCCTATTTGAACATTGTGGATATAAAATACTACTATGGAGGAAAACCAAACAGGTAAACAATACTATATTAAATTGTGTCACTTCTCTACGAGTTACTACTAGTAAATAATTGACTCAAAATATGTAGTGTCAAACAAATAATGAATTCTCACACCGATAATGAAATAATCTTAAGCTGAGGGGAGCACTTGTGCAGTTCTTCTTTACTTTTGATGTCCAGAGAAATATCTAAATCAATTCAAGAAACAAGATCAAATATGCTTTGAACCCCTAATTTAGGGGCAACCAAGAAAACTAAAATCTTAGTTTTCAATAAACCATAAAAAAGTCTTAAATTTCAATAAGCAAAGGCACTCTCCATCCAAGGCAGGTCTTGTGCAAACTTCAACATCACGACAGCGACATACATGCTGCACCATCAAAGCATCACACTCTCATTCACTATAATGATAATAATGTACACGCTGCACCCATTAAAGAAAACTAGTGGAGTAGAGGCAGGACATAGGTGATCTTTGAGGGAGTAGAGATACAGAGACAGAGAAATGGGGAGAAAAGATCAAGCTACTACCAATTTAATATTTAACTTCTTGAAATGGTGGTGTCCCTTGCGCGCACCTCGATTATTCCCTTTTTTTGCCTCTACCGAGAGTTGCACTCTAGTCTCCCATAATTTTCATCCACTTTATTGACCACTAGACCATATTCTTGGATGCTATATATTATACACACGCATACACATATATTCCCCTTCCCCCGAAAGAAAATACTAAAGGGAGCTAATTACTAGCCAACCTCTGCTGCGTGTCAAAAACTTGGATACGCAATCACGATTCGTATCCAGACACTTGCAGTATCTTCATCATAACCATGCCCCCTAATTATAAACATCCACTGTTCATTATCTAAACAACTTACCTGGAAAACTGCATTCTTCTCATAAAAACAACGTTAGAAAACTAAAGATATGGATATGCTTTCAATCTTAAAGGAACCAGCCTCTCTACTCCCTCAAAGATCACCTATGTCCTGCCTCTACTCCACTAGTTTTCTTTAAAGGGTGCAGTGTGTACGTTATTATCATTATAGTGAATGAGAGTGTGGTGCTTTGATGGTGCAGCATGTATGTCGCTGTCGTGATGTTGAAGTTTGCACAAGACCTGCCTTGGATGGAGAGTGCCTTTGCTTATTGAAATTTAAGATTTTTTTATGGTTCTACCCTCCTCAGACCCCACTGGTGGAATTTTACTGGGTTGTTGTTGTTGTCTTAAAGAAAAGAATACACAGGTGGGAAACTAACCAATACTTAGAAGTTAATGAACCAAACACTATAGGCAATGGCGTGTGGAAGTCAGAAAGGGTAAAAAGGAAGGATTAGTTCCAATTCTGGCTATTTCCCATGGAACAGACTTGGAATTGGGAGGAGAAAGAGGGTGACTGTTATGTCTCTCTTCTGCAGATGTTAATCACCTCGTACACAGAATCAGAAGATTAGCAACAACTGCTATCAGGAGGGATAAAGTGGGAGTGACCTCTGTGGTGGACAAAATGCGGGAAGTAAGCTTGAGATGATTCGGGAACGTGAAGAGGAGAGACATGGATGACCCTGTGAGGAAGTGTGAGAGGTTGGCCATTGGAGGCCCTAGGAGGGGATGTTGGGGAAAGATGATTAAGGCAGGACATGACGCATCTTCAGCTTACCGAGGACATGATGTTGGACACGAGGGTGTGGAGGTTGAAAATTAGAGTTGAAGGTTAGTACGTAGTCGAGCGTATTGCCTTTCCGTATCAGTAGTACTATTATCAATCTCGTATTTCCTTCTGTTTAGACCTTTATTACTACTTGATGTTCCGTACGCTTTAGTTTTCTTATTATCTTGTTGTTGTTACTACTTATCTTTACATGTCTTCTCTTATTATTTTGCTTTTCTGAGCCAAGGGTCTATCGGAAATAACCTCTCCACCCGCACAAGGTAGGAGTAAGGTCTGCAAACACACTACCCTCCCCACATCCCACTTGTGGGATTACACTGGGTATATTGTTGTTGTTATCATGAGGGATGAATTTGGTAATTATTTCAAAGTTCCATTTCAACAAATTAACTCAAAGCCCTTGTGCATTTCCCCAAACATCATGTGGCAGTATTGAGATTTCACTTTCTATTCTACAGTAGGCTATCAAAACTAAACTAGAATTTACATGCCAAAGGAAAGCAATTTAGAGAAAAAAAATTTCCATATTGTTTCTGTTACTTTACCTCTTCCTGCCACTCCTTTCCTTACAAAAACCCTACGAATTTGCTCATCTAGCATATAGCACATCAATTCATGGCTTCTTTCTAAAAACACATTCCTTGAAGTTACTTACTTGCAAATAAAATTCAGACTGTTAGCAACAATGATACAGCCATCAAAAGGAGTGCAACCCCGAATGTTTTCAAACTGCCATCTTAATTAATTAATTAATTAATGGCACTGACGCATAGTCTTTGCACAATTTATGATCAGAGAACAAGAAAAAAAAAAAAAAACAGAATCCACATTTCGTTAAGACTCACAAAAACATACCATAATTAAACCAAATAGTAACAAAACTAAACTGAAAGAGAAAGAAGAAAACACAAATAATCCAAGCATTTCCCAACTGGGTATACAAAAATATACTATCCAAAATAAAAAGATGAAATGTATAAGAAAAATGACCTTTGTAGATTGAAGGCTGATTCACTGAGATCTTCGCCTATAGAAAGAATCGCAATGGCAGGAGCGGTTTAAGAATGAGTGAAGTTTGAAATTTGGCACCCAAAGAAACTACAAGTTACCCTTCCATCTTCAAAAGTTATAATTCGCCAATTTTGTCTTTGAGAATTGAGATCTCAACGCCCCGGGCTTATGCGTGGGAATTAGTGCCGTGATAAATATTAGATCCTCAAAAGCACTTGAACTAATTTAATAAATAGTATTTTCCCGTTTGGATAAAAAAGTGTTATAAGCTCTTTTTCTTTTAAAATAAATTAAATAACCTTAGAACTGTGTAAGGTATAATTTCTTTAAAATTTTAGATTCGAAATTGATTCAAATACAAAATATTTTATTTGTCAATTTATTTTAAATATAACTGTGATTGGATAGGATAATTTTTATGATAAATATAATTTATTTTATGGTACGACAAAAAAAATAGAGAATTTGCTTATTTCAAATATTAGTGAGAATTGCAAATTTGAAAAGGCAAAGGGTTTAGGTTTGAAGAAGTCTGTGAGGCAGTGAAGAAATAAGTTTGACATAGGGACACGTGAGTTTTGTTTTGAAAAGGAATATTTTAGGGATAAAATAGTAAAAGTCTTGGTCAAACTTAAAGTATTTATAAGCTAAAAAATCATAAGTTGGGGGTGACCAACTTATGGTTTTTGGCTTATTTTTGGCTTATAAGCACTTTTAACTTAGCCAAACGCGTAGATAAGCCAAAAAGTGTTTATAAGCTAGTTTGACTAGCTTATAAGCTTAGCCAAACACCCTCTTACGCCTCGACCGTTGGGGCTTTCGCTCCGGACACGCCCAACGCTCACTGTACTGGGGTTGCCCAATAGAACTTTATGCAATTGTGTGTAACTAACCTTGTAAATCCTCAAATTTTCTTAATAAATCGTTGACTATTCAAAATATTTTTTTTAATCATAAATCATTAAATTGAGAATATTTTATGTCATAATTAAAATAAAATTATTGCACATTATCCCCTAAGACTGCTACGATAGTAAATTTTAAATAAATATTTTATTTAAAAAGTATTTATTTATTAACTTTTGTTATGTCTTTATTATATAAGAGTCCATAATTTTTTTTATAATTATTTTCCTAAATGTTATTTTTTTCGTATTGTGAGATACAATACTTATTAATTTAATTCCTCAGTATTAGCTAGTAAATATTTATAGATAATTAGTTATCATGGTATTGTATGGTGAATTATGTGTCATTTTATTAACTTGTTGAAACTTAAAAATAAATGATGCTAGAGAATCATATAAATTGTGAATTATGTTTTTATATAAACTTTCTTTCAAATAGAAAGCATATTAAATAAAAGTAGCATTTTAATTTTTTTATCAAATTATAATATAAAAATTCTTTCAAGATTCATTACTCTTTAAGAGATACATATAAGATTCTGTATCGAATATACATTACTTTTGATGTTTGAGTTATAACGACGTTGCAGCTGATTTGCATATTATGATGTGTGTCACACTTTTCGTACTATTCATATAATTCATAGATATTTTAAATAGATTATTTGTTGTAGTTATGTGATTTTAATGTAATTTTTATAATTATTTTTTTATTTTATATTATCTTAAAAAAAATTAAAATTAAAGATCCATGCCATTTGACGAATAAAATGTGACCAATTAACCAACCAAGAAAATCACTTGTTACAAATAAGATTTTGTTGTTGCATCGAAAGAGATAAATGTTGATTAATGTGGCTAATATTGAACTTGGTAAAATAAAATGGTTGAATAATTTAAAAATTAGATTATTCAGGAATACACATTGAATGGTAAGATTACACATTGAATTTATGGTAGTAGATCCATAATTAAAAAAAAGTCTTTGTGATTCTAGAAATGATTCGAACACAGGGTTTTCGGTAAAAAAAGTTAAATGAATTCAAGTAGGTTTTTTCGAACGTATCAATAAGCTAGAACCATATTGCGAGTTGTTTCATGCCATAAATAATTTCGAACACTCAAGAAATCTGTTGGACAGGCGGATTCACATCTCTTACAACCAACACGGTCCTCTGTCCGTGGAGCAAAAGCAATTTGTTTAGCCTTACTACCATCCCAAGGTATCATTTCTAATACATCGGTGGGTAGTAGGTTCGAGGGCAAGGAAGGAGGTTATCATTTTGAAGCATGCGAGCTAGTAATTCCTCTCCTCGAGAAAATTGGGACTTGCGCCCTATGATTCAGGACTTACGCCTCACATCATCAAAAGTAAAATGTCTCGCCTCACGCCCCCACTTTTTAAAACATTGATTGTGGTCATGCCATAAGTAATATAAATTGTTATTTACAACTCATTGGGCGGTGAAGGGGAAAAAAGAACAAATAGGCAGGATAAATTGTAATTTATAACTTTAAAATAACATAAGTCCTAGTTAGTGACGAGTTGGGATCCCCTTCAATTGATTTGCTCCAGTATTATTCAATGATGGCTTGGGATGCCAAGTCATTTAAATATCACCCGGTCACAATAATTCATTCTTCAGAAAAGTTTTCACGCTCAAAATTCATTAAAGGTCGTGATGATACCGACAACATTGTCAGACAATTTAATTATAATTACTTAATGTTTGCTCCCATTTTTAATATTTTAAAAAGTAGATTTTCCTTTAATTAGGTAGTAAAATGGAATTTACAGAGTATATAATAGTATTTTATAATAATTCAATACATTGCAACCTATAATCGTCCAAAACCCGGTGTTACAAGTGCATGAGCATCGACTAGGAAATAAATCAAATACAACATCTGTCCAAAATATAAATTTTGGACATGAAAGAAAAATATAAATACTCTGAAGGAGACTCTGCTGGCTGCGAGTCGTAATAAGGAGTGCAACTCACCTAAGTCTCCGTATGGATACACGCCTTTAATCTTGTAAGACCGCTAGCCACAAATGCACATGCACAAAACGTGGAGCAAATGTAGTATGAGTACGTAAATCAACGCGTACCCAGTAAGTATCCCGCCTAACCCCGAAGAAGTAGTGACGAGGGGTCGACTTCGACACTCACTGTGGGCTAACATCTTGATACCGATATTTTAATTAAGCATGAATCATATGAAACAACGGGAGGCTCAATAATGGATAAGTAAGTAAACACTTTTTTTACTATTTAGGAAATGTCCATCTCTGGGTTGTCATTTAACAATTTTATATTTCAAGGCAATGAAGCAACAACAAATATTATAGATTTCAAAGATGTAACATGCGCAAAAAATGTCGAGGTCGTACGATCTGCTCCAACACTTAAACATAAGTTGTGCACCGCCGAGGGTCGAACAACACGAACCATAGATACGTCTATTTAATCTACAGAGGTGTTCGACCCACTCCACAAAAGATAAACACATTCAAACAGCCAAATCAAGAATTTATTTAGGAGCAATTGTCCAAGGAAATGCCATTTTTTCATACAACATTCAAGAAAAAACATAGTTTAACCTTTGAAAGACTTCTTTTCCAAGTTCAATATGATTTACGCAATTTAAGTTAACAATAAGGTTGCAAATATCGCATGTAATGACTCAACCGGTCGTTTTACTTTCTAGAATCTCGTAAGCCAAGATAAGACTCCCCATATGTGATTTTACTATTTTATGACTTGCGGGAATGGTTAGTTCGGGATTTGAAAGGATTCAGGCTGAAATCAAACACTTGGTTCCTTAAGGCTGGCTTAAAAGACCAATTTTGACTCCGGTCAGCATTTTGTGTAAACGACCTCGAAATCAAAATTTTACAGTTCCAATAGGTTCGTATAATGATATTGGACTTGGACGTATGTTCGAATCGGATTTTGGATGACCTGGAAGCGTTTCGGCGCCTAATATCAAAAGTTGGTTCTTGAAGTTCTTTAAATTTGGTTTGGAACGGGTTTTGGTAATATCGATGTCCAAATGGAATTCTGAGATCGGGAATAGTTCTGTAATATCATTTAAGACTTGCACGCAAAATTTGGTGTCATTCTGAGTAGTTTAAGTACGTTTCGGCGCATTGGAAGTAAATTGAAGAACTTGAAGTTCTTAAGCTTGATACAATTGGTTTTGGGTTGCATTCTTAGTTTTAATGTTGTTTCGGGCGTTTCGAGAGTTCGAGCGAGTCCGTTTTATGATTCCAAACTTGTTGGTATGTTTGGACGGGGCCTCGGAGGGCCCGGATGCCATTCTGACGATGCGCGAGTTGAGTTTGAAACTCAACAAGGCTGCTGGTGCACCAGTTCTGGTGTGCCCCCCCGCCTGCGAGCCTTGGGTCGCAGGTGCAGACCAAAGAGGGCAGCCCAGGTTCCGCAGATACGGCCCCTTTTTCGCAAAAGCGAGAGACCGTCCGTAGAAATGGCCCCAACCGACCCAATCAACTCCGCAGAAGCGGACCCCTGGTCCGCAAAAGCGGAATGGCAAATTCGGCCAATGCACCGCAGGTCCGAAAATCGTTGGGGCAGTGAGGTTCATTTAATACTGGACTTAAGCCATTTTTACTCATTTTCTCTCACTCTTTAGGCGATTCTTGGAACTTCTTGAAAGGGATGTCCACCTAGCTTTTGGAGGTAAGTAATTCTACCTATTGTGAGCTTAATACATAGATTATGGGTAGATTTCAACATGAAATTGGTAGAAATCATGGGTTTATATGAAAAATATAGGGTTTAACAAAAATGAGATTTTATCACGAAATTGAACATGAAACTTAGTGAAAATTATATATTTATGTTCATTAGGTTGTGGGTAACAACTTCCTTTGCAATTTTTTTGGATCCGGACACGTGGGCCCCAGGGTGAATTTTAGGAATCTTGAAATTTGGGTTGGGTAATCATTTCAATAGTGGAGATATGAACTTTTGAGCATAGATTAATTAATTTATATAATGTTGACTAGTTCCGAGTCGTTTGGCACCATGTTTAGAGGTTTGGGTGCATTCTTGAATGGGAAGTAGGCTTTGAGACGAGGTCTCTTTTCTAACCTTGTAAGAGGGAAATCTCCCCATAGGAAAATTAAATAATTTATGCGGCTATTTGTGGGGGCTACATACGTACGAAGTGACGAGAGTCCGTGCGTAGCTACTATTTCTATTAAGTTCAGGTAGTGTAGGACCCCTATCATGCTATACTTGAAATGATTGCGCCATTTACTTGTTAATTTAATTGCTTAAACCATGATTCTGTAAATTGTAAAAGAACTCCAAAAGATAAGTCTTCACTCAATTGAGGTTATGAACATCACACTTGACTGTTATTGAAAAATTGTGCTATTTAAGTGTTTTCTATTGTGGAGCGGGCTGAATGCCTCGACAGATTAAATAGATGCATCTATGATTTGTGCCGTTCGACCCTCGGCAGTGCACATTTAAATGTTATCATGTTGGTTCGGGCCGTACAACCTCGACATTATTTGCGCATGTTGATTCTTGGAAATAATAATTGTGAAAAGACATTTATCATCTTTTATTGTTGAGTTAGTACATTCTTTGTAATCCATGCTTAATCGTGATCTTGATTTATTATCATCAACCTTAGTAAGTTTCAAGTCGACCCCCCGTCACTACTTCTTCGAGGTTAGACTTGATACTTACTGGGTACATATTGTTTTATGTACTCACTCTACACTTCTGCACTTAACTGTACAGGATTTGAGGCAGGTGCATCTGGATACGCATCCGGCGCGCATCCCTGACTTGATTTGAGACTCCACAGTGAGCTTCCCCTTCTAAGCCGTCCAGCAACATCCCCGAGTCTTTCTTTTATTTTGGTTTCAGTTTAATCCCTTCCAGACAATAGGATAGACATTCTTTTGTATAATCTACTAAGTTGCTCATACACTTGTGACACTAGATCTTGGCATGTATTAGTAGACTTATGGCTTTTGGGTTTTATCTTCTTAATTATGATTATTTCTACTAGTTTCACCTATTAATTTAAATCGGCCTCATATTTATTTTCTAAGTTAAGGAAAAATCACTATACGGAAAATTTGTAAAAATGGAAATGTTGTTAAGCTATTCATTGTCGACTAGTCTAGCAACGGTGTTGGATGCCATCGCAGCCTAATATTGTCACGTCCCAACCTCGTGGAGCGCGACCGGCCCTCAACCGAGAGAACCCTATCAAGAAAGCCTATTAGAACTTTCCCACCCGACTCATTCATGATCCAAAGGGGACGTGTTACTATAAGTTAAACAAGGGAGAGATCATACATACATATATATAAACATTGCTGGTTCATTTTACATTATATCCAATACACCATAGTTGAGTTCCCAAAAGTACATACAATTTGCAAATTTAGTGGGGGCATGAGTTTCAAAATACAACATAATCCAGTGACCCATCCAACACCCATACATGACCCACACAACGTCTACGGAGCCTCTAAACATACAAAAGATAGACATGACCATGCCGACAACAAAGTCCCGGCCATACCTCAAAACGTGGTAACTTATAACAAAAGAAGATCTAAAGGACCCATGGAAGAAATGGGGGCTCACCAAAACTACTATGAGGAGGATGCACCACTATCTGCGGTCGGCACTGTCAGCTATGGAACCACCTGCATCCATTCAAAGATATAACGCACCCGACAAAAAGGACGTTAGTACTGTTGAATAGTACTAGTATGTATAACTAAACACCATCTCATTAGAAAGATCAATAATACAGGAAGAAATAAGCATGAGATCAATGAAAAACTTAGACAACACCACATCATCAAATAAGGGATCACATAAGCTTTCAAGTGGAATTGCTATAGCTTTAAATTGGGCCATTGTTAACATTAGTACCTCATTATTCACAATACCACCGTACTCTTATACAGAGTCCAATCATGACCCGATCTGTTAGGTCATCTCCTTGGAGACATTTTTCCACAATCTCACTTCCCATTTCAATTCCGGTTCAATTCCAAGCACAATACCACCATGTGTGCGGCATGGCGTCCGATCACGGCCCGATCGGCTAGGCCGTCTCGCTCAAGTCATTTCCATTTTCCATCAATCATCTCATTCCATATTTCCCACACATATTTCAATTCCTGCGGCACTAGTGTCCACAATTGTTATATCACACTTGGCACTTATCCACATTTCATAATTTGAGTTCTTCCCACATATTTCACATTATTATCAACTTCGTCAACAAGCCTTTCAATTCAAGATATTATGTATGCATAGGAGAGATTATGAATCATGGGCATATAGAGGCTTTACATACTTTGGCAACTTAACACATAATCCATATCTTCAATACATCATCAAGTGACAAAATAGCATATTGGGGATCATTCAAATACATATTGCACATAAATTCTTGCAACACAAACATGTTTGGGATGTCATTCTCTACATCAATCAAGGTTGAAACTTAAACCAATTGTAGGGACACCATGGGTTTCAATTTTTAAGAAGAGGGGGATTTAGCCATACATACCCCAGTAAAGATTTCCTTACATTCTACAATAAATTTCGGGACCCTTAGCACCTTCAATCTATTTTAGGAATATCACAAGTTGATTCAAGAATTAGAAGTTGATTCACCAGTCGCACCGCCAATGGATCTAGTGGAGGATCTTATAGTTGAGGAGCAGGGCGAGGTTCCCGTAGCAGAGCCAGCCCCGGTTGACTTCATGACAGCACCAGGCTTCCATGAGGTCATGAGCCATATGCTACGGTTCATGGACTCGATGACTCAGGGTGGTTTACTTCCAGCAGATCCAGCCACATTTTAGGTGGGAGGGGGAGAACAGACCCTTACTGCTCAGGCTCCTGGGAATGCTGCCACTGTATATCATACCTCGGGCACTCTTCCCGTAGCCAGAGTCCATCCAGTAGCAGCAAATGCGCCTGATCCTAGACTAGTTATGGCCAGCGAGCCATAGAAGATTTTGGATAGATGTACTAGGCTTCCCTTCGATCTTTGGGGGTGATATACATGAGGATCCTTCGGACTTCATTGACAGGTGCAGGGACAGACTACACAACATACACATATTGGAGTCTCACGGGGTGGATTTCACTACCTTTCAGTTGGAGGGCAATGCACGTAGGTGGTGGCAGTCTTATCTTCATTGTAGACCAGCAGATTCTCCCCCTATGACCTGGGACTAGTTCACCTGCTTATTCTTGGATAGGTATCGCCCACCCTATTAGAGGGAAGAGCTACAGTTTCAGTTTGAGCACCTTATGAGGGTCAGATGTCCGTGACCGATTATGAGGCGAGATTCTCCGAGCTGTCTCACCATGCACTTATGATACTCCCTACTGAGGCAGAGCGAGTGTGGAGGTTTATTGCAATACTGCACTCAGGTATTCAGGCTATCATGGCTCGAGAGGTGGAGATGGGGACTCCCTATCAGTTGGTAGTAGAGATTGCTCACAGGATTGAGGGTTACCGTTAGAGTGGTAGAGAGAAGATGCAGCACGACAAGACATTTCATTTTTCTAGAGAGTTCAGATGTGCCCTAGCTGGGGGAAAAGGTCATCCTAAGAGGGGCCAGCCTAACATGTCCCCATATTCAGCACCGCCACCTCCTCGATGTGCTCTAGTGGGGCCTTATTTTAGTGTGATATCGGAGAGTTCTTACCGCCCGCCAACTATTCAAGGTTCGTCCAACGGGTATTCCAGTCATCAGGGTTCTTCCAATGCTTACTTCAGTGCCATGTCAGAGAGTTCATATCGTCCACCAACTATTCAGGGTCTTTCCGGTGTGTTTTCAGGTCATCAGGGACAGACGTCAAGGCAACAAGTCAACGTAATGAGATGTTGTTTTGAGTGCAGAGACCTTAGTCATGTGTGGAGATATTGCCCCAGGCTTTGGGGTAAGGCAGTGCAGCAAGGTCAGCAGCCCATGATTTCAGCTCAAGCAGCCACGCCAGCTGTTTAGCCGCCCAGAGGTGGAGGCAAGCGGGTAGAGGACGTCCAGGTATTCTCTCTGTCAGCGGTAGGGATGCCTAAGTATTATTTGATCCAGGATCTACCTATTCATATGTATCATCTATGTTTGCTCATTTTCTGTATATTCCTCGTAAGTCTTTGGGCACTCCTATTTATGTGTCCACTCCTGTTGGCGATTCAGTTGTTGTGGATAAGCTATATCGATCTTGTGTGGTTACATTCTGTGGATATGAGACTACACTGGACATTTTGTTTCTTAATATGATCGACTTTGAGGTCATAATGGGCATGGACTAGTTATCCCCATATCACACCATCTTTGATTTCCATTCCAAGACTTTCACCTTATCTATGCCAGAGTTGCCGAGGTTGGAGTGGAAGGGTTCATCTGTCAGTACATCCAGTCAGGTTATATCTTTTATGAAGGCTCGAGACATGGTCGAGAATGGTTGCTTGGATTATCTAGCCTATGTTCGGGATACTACCGCAGAGTCTCCGATGATTGATTCAGTGCTAGTAGTTCGAGAGTTCGCCGATGTGTTTTCCTCTAACCTTCCAAGCATTCCCCCAGATCGTGATATCGATTTCTGTATTGACTTAGATCCAGGCACTCAGCATATATCTATACCACCGTACCGTATGGCTCTAAAAGAATAGAAGGTGTTGAAGGAACAACTTGAGGAGTTGTTAGCAAAGGGGTTCATAAGGCCAAGTGTATCACCTTAAGGTGCATTAGTATTATTTGTGAAGAAAAAGGATGAGACTATGTATATGTTCATTGATTACCACCAGTTGAACAAAGTCACCATTAAGAACAAGTACCTGTTGCCGCATATTAATGATTTGTTTGACCAAGTGTTTTATAAGATTGACTTGAGATCGGGGTACAATCAATTGAAGATTCGAGACTCAGATGTTCTGAAGACTGCCTTCCGTACTAGATATGGCCATTATGAGTTCCTAGTGATGTCTTTCGGCTTGACTAATGCCCCGACGACATTTATGGATTTGATGAATAAGGTGTTCAGGACTTATATTGATTCGTTTGTCATTGTTTTCATTGATGATATCTTGATCTACTCACGTAGCTTGGGGGAGAACGAGCAGTATTTGATATTAGTGCTCCATAATTTGAGGAAACAAAAGCTATATGCTAAGTTCTCCAAGTGTGAGTTTTGGGTAGAGACTGTGGAATTCTTGGGAGATGTTGTATCAAGTGAGGGTATTAAGGTGGATCCCGAGATGATTGAGGCAGTTTAGAGTTGGCCTCGTCCTACTTCGGCGACCATGATCAGGAGTTTCTTAGGGTTAGCAGGTTATTACCGCCGATTTGTGGAGAGTTTTTCATCCATTGCAACACCTTTGAATAGATTGACCCAGAAGGGTGCTCAATTTTGTTGGTCCGATGATTGTGAGGCGAGCTTTCATAAGCTCAAGACAGCTTTGACCACAACACCAATCCTTGTGTTGCCTTCCAGTTCGGGGATGTATACGGTGTATTGTGATGCTTCATGCTTGGGTTGTGTATTGATGAAGGAGGGGCAAGTTATTACTTATTCTTCACGTCAACTGAAGCCCTATGAAAAGAATTATCCTGTGCATGATTTGGAGTTGGCCGCGATTATTCATGCTCTTAAGATTTGGAGGCATTACTTATATGGGGTGTCTTGTGAGGTTTACACTGATCACCGTAGTTTGCAGCACTTGTTCAAGAAAAGGGATCTCAACCTGAGGCAACGCATATGGATTGAGTTACTGAAGGACTATGAAATCACTATTCTTTATCATCCGGGCAAGGCGAATGTAGTCGCGGATGCCTTGAGCAGGAAGGCAGAGAGTATGGGTAGTTTGGCACTCATTTCAGCCGAGGAGAGGCAACTATCTTTGGACATTCAGTCCTTGGCTAACAGACTTTTGAGGTTTGATATTTCAGAGCCTAGCCGAGTTCTTGCGCGTGTTGTTTCCCAGTCTTCATTATTGGAGCAGATCAAGGCTCGACAGTTTGATGATTCGCACTTGGCAGTCCTTAGAGAGATGATACTACAGGGTGGTGCCAAAGAGGTTTCTATTGGAGAGGATGGTGTCCTTCGACTCCAGGGTCGTCAACGTGTTCATAATATCGATGGCCTGAGGGAGAGGATTCTATAGGAGGCACACAGTTCTCGGTATTCTATTTATCTAGGTGCTACAAAGATGTATCGGGATCTCATACAATATTATTGGTGGCGGTGCATGAAGACAAACATCGTCGAGTATGTAGCTAGGTGCCTAAATTGCCAGCAGGTTAAGTATGAGCATCAGAGGCCTGGTAGTTTACTCCAGCAGATAACTATACCAGAGTGGAAGTGAGAACGTATTACCATGGACTTCGTAGTTGGTTTGCCGCGGACATTGCAGAAGTTCAATGTAGTTTGGGTCATTGTAGACAGGTTGACCAAGTTGTCACACTTTATGTCAGTAACCGCTACTTATACTTCGGAGAGGTTGGACTAAATTTATATTCGGGAGATAGTTCAGTTGCACGGTGTTCCTGTTTCTATCATATCAGATAGATGCCCTCAATTTACTTCATATTTCTGGAGAGCCGTATAGAGTGAGTTGGGGACCCGTGTAGAGCTCAACATTGCGTTTCATCCACATACCGACGGGCAGTGAGAGCGGATAATTCAGATCTTGGAGGACATGCTTAGGGCATGTTTGATTGACTTTAGGGACAGTGGGGTCAGTTCTTGCCTTTGGCCGAGTTTGCTTATAACAATAGTTACCAGTCCAACATTGAGATGACTCTGTTTATATGGTCGGCGATGTCGTTCTCCCGTTGGGTGGTTTGAGCCCGGCGAGGCTAGGCTGTATGGTACCGATTTGGTGAGGGATGCCTTGAAAAAGGTGAGGTTGATTCAGGAACGACTCCGTATAACACAATCCCACCATAAGAGTTACGCGGATCAGAAGGCACATGACCTATCATTTTTGGTGGGCGAGAAGGTTCTCTTGAAAGTCTCCCTGATGAAGGGGATCATGAGGTTTGGGAAGAAGGGAAAGTTGAGCCCCAGGTTTATAGGCCTATTTGAGGTGTTGAGGAGAGTTGGGGAAGTTGCTTATGAGCTTTCCTTGACTCCCAGTCTATCGGGAGTTCATCCAGTTTTCCACACGTTGTATCATCCCGACTTGTCGCATGTATTGGACTTCAGTACTATTCAGCTAGATAAGAGCTTGGGTTACGAGGAAGAGCCAACAACTATTGTTGCTAGGCAAGATCGCTAGTTGAGGTCCAAGAGGATTTCCGCGATGAAGGTCCAGTGGAGGGGCCAACCAGTCGAGGAGGCGACTTGGGAGTCCTAGGAGGACATACAGAGCAGATATCCTCACTTGTTCAGCACTCTAGGTATGATTCTAGACCCGTTCGACGATGGACGTTTGTCTAAGAGGTGGAGAATGTAACGACCCGATCAATCATTTTGCTTTCTAGAAACCCATTACCCTAAATAAGACTCCCCGTATGTTCTTTTAATGTTTTATGACTTGCGGGGATGGTTAGTATGGGATTTGGAAGGGCTCGGGCTGAAATCAGAACACTTGGTTCCTTAAAGTTGGCTTAAAAGGCAAAGTTTGACTTCGGTCAACACTTTGAGTAAAATGCCTCAAAATCGGTTTTTGACGGTTCCAATAGGTTTGTATAATGATTTTGGACATGGTCATATGTTCGGATCGGGTTTTGGATAACCCAGGAGCATTTTGGCGCCTAATATCAAATGTTTGTTCTTGAAGTTCTTTAAATTTGGTTTGGAACAGGATTTGGTGATATTGAGGTCAAAACAGAATACCGAGACTGGGAATAGTTTCGTAATGTCATTTAAGACTTGCACGCAAAATTTGGTGTCATTCCTAGTAGTTTAAGTACGTTTTGGCGCATTAGAAGTAAATTGAAGAACTTAAAGTTCTTAAGTTTGTTCCGATTGGTTTGGGGGTGTGATTCTTAGTTTAAATATTGTTTCGGGCGTTCCGATAGTTCTAGCGAGTCTGTTTTATGATTCCAAACTTGTTGGTATGTTTAGGCGGGCTCGGGGGGGGGGGGGGGGGGGGGGGGGGGGGGTGTGTGCGATTCAGACGATGCGTGAGTTGAGTTTGAAACTCAACAGGGCTGCTGGTGCACCAGTTCTGGTGTGCCCGCACCCGCGAGCCATGCCCCGCAGGTGCGACCCAAGGAGGGAAGCCCAGGTTTTGCAGATGCGACCCTTTTTTCGCATAAGCGGGAGCCCGTCCACAGAAGCGACCCCATCCGGCCCTGTCAACTTCACAGAAGCGGACCCCTGGTCCGCAGAAGCGAATTTGCAGATGCGAATTCATAGATGCGTCCCATGCACCGCAGGTGCAAAAATTGCTGGGGCAGTAAGGTTCATTTAATACGGGACTTAAGCCATTTTTACTCATTTTCTTACACTCTGTGGGAGATGCTTGGAGATTTTTGAGAGGGATTTCCACCTAGCTTTTGGAGGTAAGTAATTTCTACCTATTGTGAGTTTAATACGTAGATTATGGGTAGATTTCAACATGAAAATTGGTAGAAATCATGGGTTTAGATGAAAAACCTAGGATTTAACAAAAATGAGCTTACCACGAAATTGAACATGAAACTTAGTGAAAATCATATATTTACGTTGCTTAGGTTGTGGGTAACAACTTCCTTCGAAGATTTTTGGAATCCGGTCACGTGGGCCCGGAGTGAATTTTAGGAATCTTGCAATTTGGGTTGGGTAATCATTTCAACAATAGAGTTATATAATGTTTGACTAGTTCTGAGTCGTTTAGCACCAAATTTGGAGGTTTGGGCACATTCTTGAATTGGGAAGCAGGCTTTTAGACGAGGTAAGACTCTTTTCTTACCTTGTAAGAGGGAAATCTCCCCATAGGAAAATTAAATAATGTATGTGGTTGGGGGATACGTACGTACGAAGTGAGGAGAGTCCGTGCGTAGCTACTATTTCTGTTAAGTCCGGGTAGTGTAAAACCCCTATCATGTTATACTTGAAATGAGTGCGCCATTTACTTGTTAATTTAATTGCTTAAACCATGATTCTATAAATTATAAAGAAATCCAAAAGGATAAGTCTTCACTCAATTGAGGTTATGAATAAGACACTTGATTGTTATTGAAAAATTGTGTTATTTAAGTGCTTTCTATTGTAGAGCGGGCTGAACATCTCTGCAGATTAAATAGATGCATCTGTGGTTCGTGCCGTTTAACCCTTGGCAGTGCACATTTAAATTTTATCGTGTTGGTTCGGGTCATACGACCTCAACATTATTTGTGCATGTTGATTCTTGGAAATAATAATTGTGAAAAGATATTTATCATCTCTTATTGTTGAGTTAGTACATTCTTTGTAATCCATGTTTAATCATGTTCTTGATTTATTATCATTAGCCTTAGCAAGTGTCAAGTCGACCCCTTGTAACTACTTCTTCGAGGTTAGACTGGATACTTACTGGGTACATATTGTTTTATGTACTCACTCTACACTTCTGCACTTAACTGTGCAAGATCTGAGGTAGGTGCATCTGGATACGCATCCGGCGCACATCCCTGACTTGATTTAAGATTCCACGGTGAGCTACCCCTTCTGAGCCATCCAGCAGCATCCCAGAGTCTTTCTTTTATTTAGGTTTCTGTCTAATCCCTTCCAAATAGTAGGATAGACATTCTTTTGCATAATCTACTAAGTTGCCCATACACTTGTGACACTAGATCTTGGCATGTATTAGTAGACTTATGGCCTTTGGATTTTATCTGTTTAATTATGATTATTTCTACTAGTTTTACCTAATAATTTAAATCGGTCTCGTATTATATCTTCCAAGTTAAGAAAAAATCACTATACGGAAAATTTGTAAAAATGAAAATGTTGTTTAGTTATTCGTTGTCGGCTTGTCTAGCAACGGTGCTGGACGCCATCACGGCCTAATATAAAATTGGGCCGCGACATCGTAAGCAAAGCATGATTTGGGTCCTAGACTATCCGGACTTAAGCATAATAGTATCTACGCGTGGACTCTCGACACCTTGTGCGTGCATATTCTCCACAAATAAAGCACATATTGAATTATTTCACCAATGGGGTTAATTCCCTCTTACAAGATTAGAAAGGAGACTTACCTCGCTCTGAAGTTCCATCACCGACTCCCAAGCCTTTCTAATGACTCGAATCGATGACCCACACTCCAAAACTAGTTAATAAATGTGCAAATTCCATAAATATATACTCAAATATGCATTATAACCCTCTTTACAATAATCCCCAACTCCGTTCGAAGAGTCGATAAAAATCACCCTCGGGCCCACGTGCCCGGATTCTGAATTTGTTTGAAGATTAACTTTACCCACTACCCCACGAACTCAAATATATACTTTATTTCCAATTCCATGCCCAAATTCGTGGTCAAAATCCAAAATACAAATTTCTAGGTTTTCTACCAAAACCCCACAATTCCTACCAATTTTCATGTTTAAATCCTTATACAAACCATGTATTTAACTTATAATAAATGGAAATCACTTACCTTGTGTTGCTTGCTGAAAATCTCTTTTGAAGATCTCGCCCCAACAAAGTGGAAAAATGAGAGAAGAAGAGCCAAATCTCACCCTTTAAATAATCTGCCCAATAACCTTTCACACCTGCGGTCACTTGACCGCTTCCACGATTCTGTAGGTGCGGCCACTCTACCGCTTCTGCGGTCCTCCTCCAGACCCCTCAGGTCCGCATATGCGGCCCCTGTCCGATTTTGTGCCTTCGCTTCTGCGGCTCCACATGCACAGGTGTGGTCCTGCTTCTGCGGAACTCGGCCGCATCTGCGGTCCCAGCCTTCTGTAGCCTAAGCCAATTCTGCGACCCTCATGGCCTCTTCTGCGGCTCCGCACCTGCTACCCTAACCTCGCATGTGTGGTTACACCAGAAGACAGCTGCTTCAGCCTTTTTCAAATTTCAAATTCGATCCGTTAACCACCCAAAATCCACTCGGGGCCCCCGGGACTCCGTCCAATCACACCCACCAGTTCCAAACCATAATGCGGACGTGATCGAGGCCTCAAATCACATAAAAAAAATGCTGAAATCATAAATCGTACCCCAATTCAAGCTTTATGAACTTTAGAATTTGGAACTTCTTCATTCTATGCCGAAACTTATTAAATCACGTCTGATTGACCTCAAATTTTGCACACAAGTTACATTTGACATTACAGACCTACTCCACTTCCGGAATCAGAATCCGACACCGATATCTAAAGTCACTTCCGATCAAACTTCTCAAAAACCTTCAAATTTCTAACTTTTGCTAAATGACCCCAAAATGACCTACGTACCTCCAAATCCATTTACGGACATGCTCCCAATACCAGAATCACCATGCAGAGCTTTTTCCAAACTCGGAATCCCAAACGGGCATCAATAACATCAAAATGCATTTCAACCCAAATTTATAAAATTCTCCCAAAATGCCAACCTTTCACAATAGGCGCTGAAATGCTCCCGGGCTATTCAAAACCCGATACGGGCATGCGCCCAAGTACATAATCATCACATGACCCTGTTGGAACCTTAAATTCTCGATTACGAGGTCGTTTACTCAAAATCAACCTTTGGTCAGATTCTTCCAACTTTAAGCTTCCAAAATGAGAATTCTCTTTTATAGTCCAAAATTCCCTAAGTTCAATTCCGACCACGCTTACAAGTCATAATACCTGAAGTGAAGCTGCTCATAGCCTTAAACCGCCGAATGATGTGCTAGAGCTCAAAACGACCGATTGGGTCGTTACAAAAAGCAATATCAATTTCTCTATCTTTCTAACCTCTTTAACTGCTAATTTGAAACTCAAAAACTTACGCCATACTCACTGCTTCATATATTTCTGTTAGGGGTGAGCGTTCGAGCAGTTCAGATTGGATATGAGAATTTCGGTTTAGATTTTTGGTTTTCGGATTGAAGAAATCACTGTCTAAATCTGTCACGACTCGAAATCCACTAGTCGTGATGGCACCTAACCAACCCGCTAGGAAAGCCAACTGTTAATTATATTAAAAGGACGATTTAAATGAAAGTAATTTATGGAATTTAATACATTTTCCAAGGGCTGGTAGTACAAATCATGAGCTTCTATAAATAGAGTTTACAAAGCGAAAATGAAATAAATACATAGTCTGTTTGAAAAGTACATAAACAGAGTTTTATAATCTAAGGCTACCCCGGACAAAAGAGGCAGCTACAGCATGGACGCCGGTACATCTTCAAGTCCCGCAACCATTAAGCACAGCAACAACAACAACTGACATTTGCACGCGATGTGCAGACGTGTTGTATCAATACAACCGACCCCATGTACTGAGTAAGTAACAAACCTAACCTTAGGTTGAAAGCAGTGACAAGCTAACACTAGGTAAGGTCCAATATCAGTATTCTACTACAGTTCGCAACAACGTAATACAAGTAATAAAAAAGTATCTCAGAAGTAAAATGCTCAAGTCGCTCACAGTTCCAGAAAATAGACATGCTTTTCAAATATCTTAGTGAGAACTCAAATCTTTTTCCAAAATGCCGAAATATAAGTAAGTTTGAAAACTATGATCTTTCCCAGAAATCTTTTCAGCAATAAGTAAGTTGTTTCATTTTCTTCACAAATAACAAGTATAAAATACCTCTCTGAGACCACATGTCAATGTGTATAACAAGTCATGGATGACTTGATACTATATAACATGAGGAAAAATGCATATATATGCATATATATGCATGTGTGTCATGCGTGCAGGCAAATGCCATGTATCTCGATCCATACACGTTTATAGTCGACTGCGCTCACTGGGGGTGTTCAGATTCCGGAGGGACTCCTACAACCCAAGCGCTAAGCACGGACAATTCACGTGCCATAATATCAATATTTGGATCCGCACGGACAACTCACGCGATGCACGGAAAACTCACGTGCTATAATATCAATACCAGGATCCGCACGAACAACTCACGTAGCACACGGACAACTCACGTGTTATGGTATCAATAGCCTCACAACCAGGCCCTAGGCCTTACTCAGTCATCAATCTCTTCAGTCTCACTCACGGGCTCACAATTTCATGAAGACTAGCCCGACAACAAGAATATGATATATCAACAATTAACAACTGAGATTGAGATTTGATATGATATGTATGCATGAACATGACTGAGTACAAGATGTCTATGAAGTCTGTGAAATAAAAGCAAGAAACGACCACTATGGGTCTCAACAGTATAAGCATAAAGTCTAAACATTATATCTAGCATGATAGACAACTCAATTACTTTATCACATGGTAAAAACACAAATATCGACAAAATAAGGCCACTATACTGGGCCATGGGAACCATAGGGTCCCATTTGACAGGGTGAACACCCACACGCCCGTCACCTAGCATATGCGTCACCTCAATACCAATCACATAACACGTAGTTCAGGGTTTCATACCCTCAACACTAAGTTTAGAAGAGTAACTTACCTTAACAACGTAGAAATCCTACTCCGGGATGCTCTCGCCCCTCGTCTCGGCCTCCAAAAACTCCGAATCTATTTACAACCAGAACAATACCCTCAATATACGCTAATGGAATGAATTCCACAAGAAAAGCTATCAAAATAAACCAAAATCCCAAAATCGGCTCAACCCCGGCCCCCGGGCTCACGCCTTAAAACCCGACAAAAATTGCAAAACTGGAAGGCGTATTCACTCACGAGTCTAACCATACCAAATTCATCAAAATATGACACCGTTTGGTCACTCAAATCCCCAAAATTAACTCTCCAATTCTCAAGCCCTAATTTCCCAAATTTCTAGTTCAAATTCCCAATTAGATGATGAATAAAACCATAGATTCATGAAATTTACACCATTATAGGTTTTAATCACTTACCCCAACATTGCTCCTTGAAATCCTTCAAAACATCGCCTCTCTCCCGAGCTCCTCAATTCCACAATAAAAAATAGAGAATAAAACCTCGAGTTGGGTTTTTTTCCTGCCCAGCAAAACTGCACCTGCGGTCCTTCACTCGCACCTGCGGAGCCGCATCTGTGAAGAGGGCTCCACTTATGCAAATATTCATTAACCAGACGGACTCCGCTTCTACGATCAACTGACTGCACCTGCGGCCATCGCAGATGCGGGATCAAGCCGCACCTGCGGCCATCGCTGATGCGGGATCAAGCCGCACCTGCGGCCATCGCAGATGCGGGATCAAGCCGCACCTGCGGTCCAATTGCGCACCTGCGCCTCAGAGTCGCTTCTGCGCACCTCGCACCTGCGGTTCCTTTTCCGCAGGTGTGGACACACCAACAAGAGCAACTTCAGCTGCATTTTCCCAACTTCAAACTCTCCCATCACTACCCGAAATCACCCTGAGGCCCTCGGGACTTCTACCAAACATACCAACATATCCAACAACATCATACGAACTTAGTCGAACCTTCGAATCACCCAAAACAACATCAAAACACCAAATTAAGCTTGGATTCAAGCCTAAGAACTTCTAAACTTCCGAAATGCGCCAATGACGCCGAAACCTACCAAACCTCGTCCGAATAACCTCAAATTTTGCAAACACATCACAAATTACACTACGAACCTACTCTAACTTCTGGAATTCAATTCCGACCATGATATCTAATATTCCAATGCCGACCAAAATTGCCAAATTTCTAATTTTTGGCAATTTAAGCCTAATTCTACCACGGGTCTCCGAATCACATTCTGGACGCACTCCTAAGTCCAAAATCACGTAACGAAGCTATCCAAACCATAAAAATCCAAATCCGAGGTAAATTACTCAATAGTCAACTCTTGGTCAGATCTTTCAAATGTAAAGCTTCTAGCTACGAATCACTAATCCATATCAATCCCGAATAACCTGAAAACCAAAATCGACAATTCACGTAAGTCATAACACATCACGCATAACCACTCATGACCTCAAATAACCGAGCAAAGTGTAAAATGCTCAAAATGACCGGTCGGGTCATTACATCCTCCCCCATTCAAACATAGGTTCATCCTCGAACGTTCCAATAGGTGTTCGCAAATATTGAAACCGCCGCATAACCTTACCCTGCACGTATCCGGGGGTGATCCCATGTCACCCCATCCCATATAGGTTCGATAACGCAATATAGCTGAAATTTCTCAATTCAACCAAGCCCACAAGCCTTAGAATCAAAATTTTCACTCATCCGATATTTCTTATCAGATCTGAATCCTGCAACCTACACACTGTATAAGTCTGAACAAACTATATCAATCCATAACCATAATCCAAGACAGAATTGCATGATATAGCTCATAACTCAAATACTCATAGTCAAAATCTCCGATCACAGTAACTGCTCAGAGCAACCCAATGTCGGTAATAAACTTTGTATCTAACAAAATCTCACTATAAATCCTTCGTACATTTCGACAATGAAAGAACACGCGGAAACTCATAACCATTCATCAAATCAACAAGTCGTGGAGCTCCCTCTCGTTCAACAAGAACTATAACCAATTCCTAAGCCGATTTCCAATATTATCCTTCCAAATATACTGGAAGAAAATTTGATAGCACCCATCCTAGATCTGACGACCTCGTCTTATCGAATACCAACTACTTTACCAACACATAACACCACTACTACCTAGAGCCACAAACCGTGCTTTTCGTGCACCAATAAGCAACAACCCAAATGTTCAATCACGAAAATGACCCTGTCAAGAGAACCGTCCCGCAAACTCAATGGGTACCACCACCACAAAAACTAAGAGCCTATCACACACCGTAGAACCATCACGCGACTCTAGCACAAAGGTTTATACGTTAATATAACTTCGCTGCAATGCGCGACTCTATCCAAATATTGGTCCATATCATATACCCCGAACCATCCCGCTCAAATGTAATAACCACGCGAAATCCGACATCCAGTACCCAAAGTGCTTTTACCATAACCACGGAGAATCAGACGATACAATGCCACATAAAACCCGAAAGAACATAACTAATACGCCCTCAATCATGCAATACCCAATTACCCATCTCGCTCAACTTCCGCTATAAGACTACAATAGAACCACACATGTGTGCCTAAAACCAACGAATCACAACTCCTTGTAGCATAGAAGAATAACTCACAGAAATTTTCAGAACACAAATAATCTTAGCAAGAACCGAATGGCACATCCCTCAACAATAGCATTATGGAGCCAACCAATACAACTTGGTGTAGAATACAAATCCTAATTCGGCTTACCAATTGACCACCAATTCAACTCCGAGCACCCACACATAGATAAATAAACCTCTGAAAGCCCACAATGATTGAATCACAACACATCTTATCATTTGGATAGCTCCCACTAGGACTTCAGAGCCCCCAACCATGAAACAATCCACTCTTGGGGACTCCTAGTCTCCATATCCATAGGACACACGAATCGCCATATCTGATCCCAACTCCACCGCCGGAATGTCTAACACATCTCTCACACACGATCATCCCATGAGGAAATACTCCTGAAATTCTTCCTTGTAGCAAAATACGAATAAAATTGTCGATCAACTAGGAGAGTGCCACCATATACGTGAAGTATCCATATTTCAAAACACATTGCCCCTTTGAAACATAAACCCTCCTTAAGACACACCAAATAGTACCATCACTTACTTAGTCACCCGAGACCGGCCATGCTGCCTACAGATTTATGACCTTCCCTCCAAAACTAAACTGTGACCTAGCACATGCAAATCTCAATCCCATAGAGCATACCACAACTACCATGCCCTCATATGAAAAATACGAGAACTTCATAACCCACTCCAGGTCACCAACAACTACATACTCGCTTAGACAAAGACCTTCCATTTGATTTCTTCCTGGAGATAATCGCAATACACGATATGTTCCACACCCCGATAGGAAATATGCACCCTGAACCGTGGTAGTAACCATTGAAAGCTGTTCGAAACTCATTTGCGCATAATAAATCCATCAGAACTAATTCTCTCCATCTCAACCTAGATACGCAGGCTACCAAAACCCAAGAGCAGTTCCACGAAGCACCTGTAGAAGCCCACCACATCTTAAGCACTCAAAGAACTGATTATATCAATCACTGTGCTGATCCAACCTACTAACAGTTTGTCCTAATTCTCCGAGTTCCTTTTGAATTATCTTCAAATTGATTATTTCCCTTGCCATGATACCAAAATCCTCAACCAAAAATCACCACGCGAGACCCCAGCATAAAACCACACCACCATAAGGCTCATAAGCCGCTAAATCTTCTCTTAAGCACCCCAATAGTACCATAACCCAAATACTTACTCTGAAGAGACTTCCTGTGAGTCTAAAGCCATTATCTTCACCTTCCTGATACTGATATGAAAAATCCATAAGGATATAGAAATGCCACAAGTCTTGTCACCATCCAATGTGAGATCTCAGTTTCTAGTCAAATACACATCTTGAAGATTCCCAATTATCACATATAAATCTTGAATCCATTAGAACCATTCTCGAGAGTCATTTACTCTGCTCAAACCTCAATTAGACCGACCAAATGGATCGAATGACCTGTGCTCCACTAGCACACTAGCACCCAAGGGAGTAACCCCCACTCCTAAGCAACCGAGCAATCTCCTACTCCACGCATACTACATCCTACACAACTAACCACTCAATTATTTCATGATTCCCATATACCCATAGACTGTAATACAACCGCATCCAGAAATTCCCTTACTCGAGTCATCCTCTATCTTAACCACCGTATTCATAACTGATTCACTAGTTTACCTTGAACCAAAACCACTACAACACAAAATCGTGCAGTCCTCTCATCGACAGGAGACTTCCCTACTTAGCTCAAAATCGTAGATCGAAACACACCATAACTCACAATGCCCACACTCTATTACTGCCATAATACCATAGTGAGATTCAACTAAATCCTTCCTGAGCTCTAGTAGCGCAAACCATCTAGTACTTCAAATTATCAGCAAGCTCGCATTCACCATTGTAATAGTCAGGCCAACTTCCACAAGCGATCTACTCTCAAATTGCAACATATATCATTCATAGGTGAAAGAGAAATCGCTATAAAGTAACATAAGAATAAGACACCCTTAGGACACCTCGCAGGAGATAACCCCACCTGCTTAGCCCTAAACTGATATCTCGCTATATTCCTACATAATCATAGCTATTACGCAATCAATCAATCTCACTGAGTTTGAACTCATAACATAACATGAAGATATACTCCACTCCACAACTAAACTATATGAGAGGTCCTTAAATACACCCATACCTCGAGGTCATACGCCAAATCCATACAAACGTCAAACACCCAATAGTCCTTGCAACATTCCTAGCAAACTCTCCTTGTCATGTTCGATCAAGCTGAACACCTTTTGCAATCAGATCATAGTCATCACATAGTCATCATATCACAAAATCCCACCAACAAGAACACCAATGACCATATAAGTCCCAGAAGCACGTGCTCACACATTTGAGATCTCCGTACTCAAGCCACAGACAAAACACGACATCTAGTCCTCCAGACTGGCCCATCATCAACATGCCAAAATCACATCTCACATCTTAACCATGGAATCACAAGCCGTCGATGCACCGCTGATATCGAGCGCTCATGTGTGCACACAAATGCGTGGAAGGAATTCAAAGAGTTACGTTACGAGCTGAATCAATGCCGCATGATGAGGAAGGAAAGATGGGAAATATATCCTAAATGTCCTATAGACTCTCGAAGATATGTATGAATGTCATCATACCTATCATCAAGACTCTACTAGACACTTGCTCATGACTTGTAGAACCTATGAACCTAGAGCTCTAATACCAAATTGTCATGACCCGAAGTCCACTAGTCGTGATAGAACCTAACCTAACCCTCTAGGTAAGCCAACTATTAATGATCCAATTTTAATTTTATTAACAAGACGATTTAAATGAAATTAATTTACGAAAATTTATACATTTCCCAAGGACTGTTAGTAAAAATCATGATCTTCTACGAATAGAGTTTACAAAGCGAAAATAAAATAAATACATAATCTGTTTGAAAGTACATAAACAAAGTTTTATAATCTAAGGTTACCCCGAACAAAGGAGGCAGCTACATCAGGGATTCCAGTATATCTTCAAGTCCCGCAACCATCGAGCACAACAACAATAGCAGTCGACATCTGCATGCGACGTGCAGAAGTGTAATATCAGTACAACCGACCCCATGTACTGAGTAAGTAACAAACCTAACCTTAGGTTGAAAGCAGTAACGAGCTAACACTAGGTCAGGTCCAATATCAGTATTCTACAACAGTTCGCAACAACGTTATACAAGTAATAAAGAGTATCTCAGAAGTAAAATGCTCAAGTCGCTCACAGTTCCAGAAAATAGGCATGGTTTTCAAATATCTTAGTGAGAACTCAAATCTTTTGCCAAAATGCCGAAAAACAGGTAAGTATGAAAACTATGATTTTTCCCAAATTCAGCAATAAGTAAGATGTTTCATTTTCTTCACAAATAACAAGTATAAAATACCTCTCTCAGCCCACATGTCAATGTGTATAACAAGTCATGGATGACGTGATACTATATAACATGAGGAAAAATGCATCAATATAGTCGTGCGTGATACTATATAAGAAGTCATGCGTGCATGCAAATGCCATGTATCTTAATCCACACACATTTATAGTCGACTGCGCTCATTAGGGGTGTTCAGACTCGGAGGGGCTCCTACAGCCCAAGCGCTAAGCACAGACAACCCACGTGCTGCACGGACAACTCACTTGCCATAATATCAATATCTGGATCCGCACGAACAACTCACGTGCTATAATATCAATACATGGATCCGCACGGACAACTCACGTGCTGCACAAACAACTCACATGCTATAGTATCAATATCCTCACAACCAGGCCATAGGCCTTACTCTGTCATCAATTTCTCCAGTCTCACTCATGGGCTCATAATGTCATGAAAACTAGCTCGGCAAAAAGAATATGATTTATCAACAATTAACAACTGAGACTGAGAATATGATTGCGCACTTACGCCTTAGAGCCGCTTCTACGCATCTCGCACCTGCGGTTACCTTTCCGCATGTACGGACACACCAACAACAACAACTTCAGCTACATTTTCCCAACTTCAAACTCTCCAATCGCTACCTGAAATCACCCCGAGGCCATCGGGTGTGATGAACCAAGGGGTTCATCTTGTGTTTAGGACTTTATTCCATGCTCATTAGCCTTAAAAATCTTATATTTATCCTCCTCGATTTGCATGTGCAGTCCGAGCGTAATTCCAGAAAGCCTTTATGTGGAAAATAGGAGAAATAATAATTTTTGGAATTTAAAAGTGATTTTAGTTGACTTTGGTCAACATTTTATGTAAACGGACTTGGACCCGTGTTCTCACGATCCTCGTGGGTATGTAATAAATTGTGGGATCTGGGCGTATGCCCGAAATTGAATTCCGAGATCCCTAGCCCGAGAAATGATTTTCGACTAAAAATGAACTTTAGAAAAATTAATGGTTTTAATGTATGTGATTAATGCTTGAGTTTGATGGTATCAGGCTTGTATTTTGGTTTTGGAGCCCGGTATAAGTTCTTTATAATATCTAAACCATGTCTGTGAAATTTGGTGAGAAACGGAGTTTATATGACGTGATTCGGACTCTCAGTTGAGAAAATACTAACTTTAAGTGTTCTTTAGAATTTCATTGATTTTGATGCTAAATGCATAGCTTTCGGTGTTATTTTGGCGATTTGTACATACAAGCAAGTCTGTATGATATTTTTAGACTTGTGTGCATGTTTGGTTTGGAGCCTGAGGGCTCAGGTTGGTTTTGGATAGGCGACAGAATGCTTTGGACTTACAAAATATCTGCTGTTCTGATGTTTCTGGTGCACAAGTAAATTGTGCTTTGCGATCGCAAAGCTACTCTCGCGATCGCAAAGTGTAAATTAGGCTGGGAGGAAATTTCTTCATCGCGAATGCGAAGGAAAGGTCGGGAACGTGAAGCATTGGGGGTGCTACCCTTCGCGAATGCGATCAGTCTCCCGCGAACGCAATGAGTTAAGAGACGTGGGGGAGGGGGTCAGTAATCTTCTACGCGAACGCGTCGATTGGGTCACGAACGCGGATGCTTGGGGGGAGCTGCCTTACGGGAACGCGTAGATAAACTCGCGAACACGATAAAAGGCTTGTCCAATGTTTTAAAACTGATTTCAAAGACGGAATTGGTTCAAAATTTCATATTTTCTTCACTAGAACTCAATCTTAGGATATTTTTGAAGTGGGAATTCAACATCAAATCATCGGTTCGTGTTCTTAAACTCATTCCTTTCAGTTTCCATCAACACCCATTAGATTTCTAGTTCTAAATCTTGTTCTTTAAGGGTAAACATTAGGGATTTTAGGAGAATTGGGGATTTTGTATATTTGGGAATTTAGACCTCCATTTAGGGTCGGATTCCGGAAATAATTGCATATTTAGGCTCGGGGATGAATGGGTAAATGTATTTTGGCCCGCACCTCGGGTTTGGACCAGGCGAGCTCGGGGTCAATTTTTGACTTTGGGAAAATTCGGGAAATATGTAATTCTTCATTAAAGTTGATTCTTTTAGCGATAATTGATGGTATTAAGATTTTTGTGACTAGATACGAGTGGGTTGGGGGTGAATTCTAAAGGAAAAGCGGTGCTTGAGTAGTGAGTGGCCTACGAATCGAGGTAAGTGTCGTGTCTAACTTTGGCTTGAGGGAATAGGTATTATGTGTTTATTGTCTACGTGTTTGGTTGTAAACTACAAAGTATAGGTGAGGTGACAAGCATCTATGCATTTTTGTCGATTCATAGAATGCGAGTGAAATTCTATTCTTATCTATTTTGTAGCATTAAATCCATGCTTAGTGTAAATACCCGTAAAAATTCATGTCTAAAATAATGCCCGAATGGGTCCCTGTGTTGTTATAACTGTAGAAATTCTTAAAAATAGACCTTTTTGAAGTAAAAAGTAACCCGGGACTTAAAAGATAAAATTTTCCAGAATTGCGCAGATCTGCGATCCACTATGCGATCGCAGATCAGGTATGCGGACCACATAATGATCGCATACCTGGACAACCTTCTGTCATATTTGAGAAAAGCAATGTGGCCCAAGATGCGATCGCATTTTAGGAATGCGGACCGCATAGCTTTCGCATCCTTGCACCTCCATTTTCGCGGAGGAGGTTATGCGACGCATTATGCGATCGCATAAAATATATGCGGACCGCATAATGGTCGCATACCAGGGCAGTCTGGTTCCTCTTTTGGCCCACTTGAGAGCCAACTATGCGACAAGAATGCGGACCGCGTATAAGAAATGCGATCGCATTCCTGATCGCATTTCCTGCTTTGAGGCTCTTTTAATTTCTAATTTTACACCTGACCCCCAGTTTAATAAAACACCCCTCCCCTTCATTTTTAACATGTATCTGAACAAAATAGAGATAAATGAGAGTGGGTTCTAGAGAGAGAAGTCCCCATCTTCCCCAAATTGATTCTTCAAACATCACTCAGGCCCGGAAATTATCGAGTAATCTTCATCTTCTTCACTATAAGAGGTAAGTCTCCATCCCATTTCCTTTTAATTCTCAGGTTTTAGCTAAAAAGGGGTAGAACACATGAGTTAATTGTGAAAATAAGAGGTGAGACTTCATGCATGTGAGTAATCTTCCATAACCTAGTAGAGGGAGGCTAGTTAAAGTAATCTTTCACTAAAAAGGGTTTAGTTAAGCTAAGGGACCACATGGTGTTTGATAAAATGCTCAAATGAATTCAATATTTCTAATTCTAAGGCAAATGTGTCGCATTGTGAACTAGATTGACGGTGCTAGACGGTTCAGTGAATTGTGATAGATATTAAAGGGGAATTTTGACTTGAGGTATGAATGAAAAACTTTAATCTTTGTAGAGTCATCTTGTTGGTGTCCGAGGACATGATAAGAATTTCTTTCTTGAGCATATGAGAATTGATTGTTCGGCTGTGTTGAGGTGTAAGATCTCATTCCCTAATTTTCTTAGTTGATTACCATGCTAATTGAGATTGTGAAGGGTGATTCTCTGTGCTTATACTATCATGTGTAAGGCTTGTTAAACGTTCAAATATGTCGATATGGGAGTATGTGCTACTAAATGAAAGAATGTTAATGTACCTTAATGTGTGAATGTATTTAATTGCTAAAGGCCGTGTGTGGCAAATGATGAACATAAATTGTGAATTGAATTAGGTGAGTTAAATAATTTTGGCAACACCATATATGAATCCCTGTTTGGTAAGGATCATTGTGCCTTGATTTCACATAGTTATGGGTTGATATGAACTTATGTTCTTGATAATGAAAATCCCTGTGATTTAATTGATTGGTTGTTGTTGCTATCAAATGTGATTGTACGGTGGGATCGGGTTGCACGCCGCAACACGAAGTAATAAGGGTGAGATGTGATTGTACGGTGGGATTGGGTTGCTCGCCGCAACACAAAGTACTAAGGGTGGAGAGGTAATAAAGATGAAATGTGAACAGATGAATAATTGAAATGAGTAACTGTGAAATCTTCATTGTGATTTTCTGTATATTTATGTGGCATTTGTGTGGTTGCCCTGAATGTCTTCCAATTGTGTACTATTTGATTTTACTTAGAATAAACTTTGTTCATACATACTAGTACTATTCAACGGTACTAACGTCCCTTTTTCCGGGGGCGCTACATATTTTATATGGATGTAGGTGGTTCCATAGCAGGTAGCTCAGCCCGCCGTTAGTGGTGCCTCCTCTTAATCTTTTTAGTAGTTCTGGTGAGCCCCATTTCCTCTCTGGGCCATGTGTGGACTATATCATTCTCCTTTGCTTATGTTGTAAAAGGTATAGCCGGGGCCTTGTTGCCGACAAGTTTATGTAAAACTCCTAGTACTCTTAGAGGCTTCGTAAAAACTGTGTGGGTTGTATATATGTATATTTTGGGCGGTAGTTGTACTCACTCGTAATTGTGGATCGCACCGTAAACGTTGTATGTATTATATATGTTTTTGGATTATCAAATGTTGAAAGTTAAAAGAGGGAAATGAACTTATGTTGTAAATCGTACTTTGTATCTAAATTGGCTAATTCTTATGGAACAATGTATATTATGAACATGGGGTAACACGCTGGGTAGGAAAGGCAATCCAGGTCCGCTTGATTGGGTTCATCTGGTTAGGCGCCGACACCGACCTAGAGGCTGATTCTCAGGATTTTATTGATGAAATGTACAAGACTCTCCGGGTTATGAGGGCTACTGAGACAAAGGGAGTTGAGTTAGATTCCTATCGTCTAAAGGGAGAAACATATTCATGGTTTGAGATGTGGGAGAGTTCCCGTGGGGAGGGGAGCCCTCCGGCGAGGTGGGATGAGTTTGTAGATGCTTTTATGGATCATTTCTTGCCTGCCGAGACTAGGGCAGCCCATGCTGCAGAGTTTGAGGTCCTTAAGTAGAGCAACATGAGTGTATGGGAGTACCATATGGAGTTTGTGTGCTTGTCCAAGTATGCTACCCACATGATGCCGACTATGGAGGCTAGAGTTCGTCGGTTTATTCAGGGCCTTGGTCCCTTGGTTGTCAATGAGGCTGCTACAACTGCTTTTCACTCAGATATGAACTATGGGAAAATTGTGGGATTCGCCCAGGGTACGGAGGCTCGAAAATTCAAGATAAGAATGGAGAGAGAAAGTGGTAGTAGGGCCCGGTCAACGGGCAACCCTGGGAGTTCAGTTGGAGGTGAGAGATCAACCTTGTGGAGAGGGTCATCAGGGCCATCTAAGTCCTATGCTCAGTCCTCAGCGAGTGCACCACCATCAGGGCACAATTATCAGCAGGGAGGTTGCTTTGGACCAGGTTTGGACAGCAGGAGGTTCCATCAGTCGGGTCGTTCAGGTGGGAGGTTCCAGCAGTAGCGGAGGGCCCCATGCCCTAAGTGTGGGAGGGTTCATTTTGAGCCTTGTTACTTGGATATACCGGTGTGCTATAGATGCGGAGAGAGATGCCTTGTTCAGAGAGACTGTCATGGACCCAGTCAGGGCATAGGTAGGGGTGCTGCTCAACTGTCCAGTTCTTCGGTCGCTACATCTTCAGCACGCCCTCCAGCTCCACCAGGGCGCGGTGCAGCTAGGGGTAGAGCACGGGATCAAGGGGGACCCATTCGATTCTATGCTTTGAGTGGTCGCCAGAGTGCAGAGGCTTCTTCAGATGTTGTCACAGGTATTCTGACTGTTCAATCACATGATGTTTATGCTCTTATTGATCCTGGGTCTTCATTGTCATATGTCACTCCATTTATTTCTTCAAGTTTTGGGATAGAACCCAAACAACTTCATGAGCCGTTCTCTGTGTCGACTCCGATTGGTGATTCTATCACGGCTGTGCAAGTCTATAGGAACTATGTTGTCACGGTGTGTGGTCGAGATACCACGACCGATCTGATTGAGCTAGGAATGGTAGATTTTGATGTTATCATGGGGATGGATTGGCTCTACTCGTGCTTTGCTATACTCGACTGCCGAACCAGAATTATGAAGCTCGAGTTTCCTAATGAACCAGTTATTGAATGGAAAGGGAACGATGTTGTGCTGAGAGGTAGGTTTATTTCCTATCTTAAGGCCTCCAAGATGATCCGGAAGGGGTGCATCTATCATTTGGTCCGGGTTGCGGACAACACTTCTGAGGTGCCTGCTCCCGAGTCCGTGCCGGTTGTGAATGAGTTTCTTGAAGTATTTCTAGATGAGCTCCCTAGAATTCCTCCAGATAGAGAGATCTATTTCGGTATTGATGTATTTCCAGATATGCAGCCAATATCTATTCCACCTTACAGGATGGCGCCAGCAGAATTGAGAGAGAGCTAAAAGAACAATTGAAAGATCTATTAGAAAAGGGTTTCATTCGGCCAAGCGTGTCTCCATGGGGTGCACCGGTTCTTTTTGTCAGAAAGAAGGATGGATCGCTTCGGATGTGTATTGATTATCGGCAGCTCAACAAGGTCACCATCAAAAACAAATATCCATTGCCTCGGATAGATGATTTGTTCGACCAATTGCAAGGTGCTAGGTTTTTTTCCAAGATTGATTTATGGTCCGAGTATCACCAGTTGAAGATCAGGGAGAAGGATATTCCTAAGACCTCCTTCAAGACTCGTTATGGGCACTTTGAATTTTTGGTCATGTCTTTTGGGCTAACCAACGCCCCATCGGCTTTTATGGATCTTATGAATCGGGTTTTCAAACCGTTTCCTGACTCCTTTGTGATTGTCTTCATTGACGATATCCTTGTTTATTCGCGGAGTCGGGAAGATCATGCTAATCACCTCAGGGCAGTTCTGCAGACTCTTCATCAGCACCAGTTGTATGCAAATTTTTCAAAATGTGAGTTTTGGCTAGAATCAGTCACCTTTTTGGGCCATGTTGTTTCCAGGGAAGGGATTCGGGTTGATCCCTAAAAGATTGCAGCGGTAAAGGATTGGCCTAGACGAACGACCCCGACAGAGATTCACAGTTTCTTGGGTCAAGCGGGATATTATCGGAAGTTTGTGGTGGGATTCTCTACTCTCGCCTCCCCATTGACTAAGATGACGCAAAAAGTAGTTAAATTTCAGTGGTCCGATGTTTGTGAAAAGAGTTTCCAGGAATTGAAGTCGAGATTGACTTCGACGCTAGTGTTGAACTTGCCAAAAGGTTCAGAGGGGTTTGTGGTTTATTGGGATGCTTCGAGAGTTGGTTTGGGGTGTGTGTTGATGCAATGTGGTATAGTTATAGTGTATGCTTCAAGGCAACTCTAGAACCACGAGAAGAATTATCCGACGCATGATTTGGAGCTCGCAGCAGTCGTGTTTGCCTTGAAAATATGGCGACATATCTTTATGGGGTTCATGTGGACGTTTTCACAGACCACAAGAGTCTGCAGTATTTATTCAAACAGAAGGAGTTGAATTTAAGACAACGGAGGTGGTTGGAATTGCTTAAAAGATTATGATATGAATATTTTGTACCATCCAGGGAAGGCGAATGTGGTGGCCGACGCTCTCAATTAGAAATACATGGGTAGCTTGGCACATTTGGAAGCCGGTCAGAGGCCTTTGGCTCGGGAGGTTTATCAGTTGTCCAGTCTTGGGGCCCGTCTTTCGTCCTCAGATGAGGGGAATGTCGTGGTGCGTAATGGAGCGGAGTCTTCGCTTGTAGTGGAAGTTAAGGAAAAGCAATTTAGAGATCCAACATTGGTACAGTTGAGAGAGGAAATTTTGAATCAAAAGCGTCAGCACTTTCACTCGGCAATGATAACGGTGTCTTGCGGTGTCAAGGGAGGTTATGTGTTCTAGATGTGGATGATCTCCGGGAGAGGGTGATGGCAGAGACTCATAATTCCAGGTATTCTGTTCACCCAGGTTCTACGAAAATGTATCGCGATCTCAAGGAGATTTATTGGTGGAATGGTATGAAGAGAGGTGTAGCGGACTTTGTGGCTAGGTGTCCGAATTGTCAATAAGTGAAGGACGAGAATCAGATGCCTGGTGGGTTGACGCAACTTATGGAAATACCGATGTGGAAATGGGAAATGATCAATATGGACTTTGTGGTAGGGTTACCCCACACTCAGCGCAAGTTCGACTCAATTTGGGTAATGGTGGATTGACTCACGAAGTCGGCGCATTTCTTGCTAGTCCAGTTCACCGATACTGCAGAACAATACGCTCAGTTGTATATCAAAGAAATAGTCAGACTCCATGGCACTCCAGTTTCTATTATCTCGGATCGAGGGGCCCAGTTCACAACTAACCTCTGGAGGAAATTTCAGTAAGGTTTGGGTACTCAGGTAAATCTCAGCACAACTTTCCACCCATAGACGGACGGTCAAGCGGAGCGGACTATTCAGACGCTTGAAGATATGCTACAAGCTTGTGTATTAGATTTCAAGGGTAGCTGGGATGATCACTTGCCGCTTATAGAGTTTGCTTACAATAACAACTTCCATGCTAGTATTCAGATGGCCCCATTTGAGGCATTGTACGGTAGGAGGTGTAGGTCTCCGATTGGATGGTTTGAGGTTGGTGAGGCAGAATTGTTAGGACCGGATCTTGTACATCAAGCTATGGAAAAAGTTAGAGTCATTCAGGAGAGGATGAAAATTTCTTAGAGTCGTCAGAAATCCTATGCGGATGTTCGTCATAGGGATTTGGAGTTTCAAGTAGATGATTGGGTATTCTTGAAGGTATCTCCTATGAAGGGAGTCATGCAGTTTGGAAAGAAAGGGAAATTGAGCCCGAGGTATGTCGGGCCATATCGAATCGCTCAAAGGATAGGGCAAGTAGCGTATAGGCTGGAATTGCCCCCTGAAATGTCATTAGTGCATCCAGTGTTTCATGTGTCCATGCTAAAGAAGGTAATTGGAGATCCAGCTGCCATCGTTCCAGTTGAGACCATTGAAATTAATGAAGAATTGTCATATGAAGAGGTTCTGGTTGCTATTCTTGATAGGCAAGTCCGTAGATCGAGAAACAAAGAAATTGCTTCTATTAAAGTTTTATGGCGAAGTCAGCAAGTCGAGGAAGCCACGTGGGAAGAGGAAAGTGAAATGAGAGAAAAATATCCCCATTTGTTTGAATAAGTCTAGTAGTGATCGTGAGAACTACCATCTCTAAGCAATTATATGTTGTGTCAAATTTTGTGCAAAGGCACCCCATTTCCCCCCTTAACTGCCCTACTATTGTAACTTCTCAAGTTGTGCCATATTGTGATTATTTGGGTAATGTTCAACTCCTTGAAGCAAGCTAAATTATGAGCAATTCATGTGATAGTTAAATGATATGCAAGTTGTGGTGGTAACTAAATTATGTATAAGCATGTTGAAGTAATTGAATTATATACGATTTGATGAGATGACTAAATTATGTGAAAGTTGTTGGAGTAATTGAAAATGTGTGAAATTGGTTAACAATGTGTTTCGGGGGCTCTCTGACAGGTAGATAGGCCTAATTACAAAGGAAACTCTGGCAAAATTTTCAGAAAATATCGGAGTTAGTGAAAATTGGGGGTTTGCATATTGTGATGTCAAAATCATTCCCCGATCCTCATTCGAGGACGAATGATTTTAAGTGGGGGAGGATGTAAAGATCCGTAAAATTTCATGTCTAAAATAATGCCCGAAGGGGTCCATGTGTTGTTATAACTGTAGAAATTCTTAAAAACGGACCTTTCTGAAGTAAAAAGTACCCCATGACTAAAAAGATAAAATTTTCCAGAATTGCGCAGATCTGCGGTCCACTATCCGATCGCAGATCAGGTATGCGGACCGCATAGTGGTCGCATACCTGGACAACCTTCTGTCCAATTTGAGGACAGCTATGCGGCCCAAGATGCGATCGCATTTTGGGAATGCGGACCGCATAGCTCTCGCATCCTTGCACCTCCATTTTTGCTGAAGAGGTTATGCGACGCATTATGAGATCGCATAACATGTATGCAGACTGCATATTGGTTGCATACCAGGGCAGTTCGGTTCCCCTTTTGGCCCACTTGAGGGCCAACTATGCGACAGGAATGCAGACCGCATAGCAGGAATGCGATCGCATTCCTGACCGCATTTCTTCCTGCTTCGAGGCTTTTTTAATTTCTAATTTTACACCCGACCCCCAGTTTAATAAAATACCCCTCCCCTTCATTTTTAACATGCATCTGAACAATATAGAGAGAAGTGAGAGTGGGTTCTAGAGAGAGAAGTCCCCATATTCCCCAAATTGAGTCTTCAAACATCACTCAGGCCCGGAAATTATCGAGTAATCTTCATCTTCTTCACTATAAGAGGTAAGTCCCCACCCCATTTCCTTTTAATTCTCAGGTTTTAGCTAAAAAGGGGTAGAACACATGAGTTAATTGTGAAAATAAGAGGTAAGACTTGCTTGCATGTGAGTAATTTTCCATAAACTAGTAAAGGGAAGCTAGTTAAAGTAATCATTCACTAAAAAGGGTTTAGTTAAGATAAGGGACCACATGGTGTTTGATAAAATGCTCCAATGAATTCAAGATTCCTAGTTCTAAGGCAAATGTGTTGCATTGTGAACTAGATTGACGGTGCTAGACGGTTCGGTGAATTGTGATAGATATTAAAGGGGAATTTCGACTCGAGGTATGTATGGCAAACATTAATCTTTGTAGAGTCATGTTGTTGGTGTCCGAGGACACGGTAAGAATTTCTTGCTTGAGCATATGAGAATTGATTGTCCGACTGTGTTGAGGTGTAGGATCTCATTCCCTGATTTTCTTAGTTGATTACCATGCTAATTGAGATTGTGAAGGGTGATTCTCTGTGCTTATTCTATCATGTGTAAGGCTTGTTAAACGTTCAAATATGTCGATATGGGAGTATGTGCTACTAAATGAAAGAATGTTAATGTACCCTAATGTGGGAATGTATTTAACTGCTAAAGGCCGTGTGTGGAAAATGATGAACATAAATTGTGAATTGAATTAGGTGAGTTAAATAATTTTGGCAACACCATATATGAATCACTGTTTGGTAAGGATCATTGTGCCTTGATTTCACATAGTTATGGGTTGATATGAACTTATGTTCTTCATGTTGAAAATCCATGTGATTTAATTGATTGGTTGTTGTTGCTATCAAATGTGATTGTATGGTGGGATCGGGTTGCATGCCTCAACACGAAGTAATAAGGGTGGAGAGGTAATAAGGGTGAGATGTGATTGTACAGTGGGATCGGGTTGCACGCCGCAACACGAGGTAATAAGAGTGGAGAGGTAATAAGGGTGAAATGTGAATGTACGGTGGAATCGGGTTGCGCGCCGCAACACAAAGTAATAAGGGTGGAGAGGTAATAAGGATGAAATGTGAACGAATGAATAATTGAAATGAGTAACTGTGAAATCATCATTGTGATTTTCTGTATGTGGTATCTGTGTGGTTCCCCTGTCTGTCTTCCAATTGTGTAATATTTGATTTTACTTAGAATAAACTTTGTTCATACATACTAGTACTATTCAACGGTACTAACGTCCCTTTTGCCGGGGGCGATACATCTTTTATATGGATGTAGGTGGTTCCATAGCAGGTAGCTCAGCCCGCTGTTAGTGGTGCCTCTTTTTAATCTTTTCAGCAGTTCTGGTGAGCCCCATTTCCTCTCGGGGCCGTGTGTGGACTATATCATTCTCTTTTGCTAATGTTGTAAAAGGTATAGTCGGGGCCTTGTTGCTGGCAAGTTTATGTAAAACTTCTAGTACTCTTAGAGGCTCCATAGACATTGTGTGGGTTTTATATATGTATATTTTGGGCGGTATTTGTACTCACTCATAGTAGTGGATCGCATCGGAAAAGTTGTATGTATTATATATGTTTTTGGATTATCAAATGTTGAAAGTTAAAAGAGGGAAATGAACTTATGTTGTAAATCGTACTTTGTATCTAAATTGGCTAATTCTTATGGAACAATGTATATTATGAACATGGAGTAACGCGCTGGGTAGGAAAGGCAATCCAGGTCTGCTTGACTGGGTTCATCCGGTTAGGCGCCGGGCTCGTCTCTCGGTTTTGGGGCGTGACACTTAGCGTGTTATTTGAAATGTTGGGTGACTTATATCTGGTTTTACTGAGAGTTGGTAACTTTCGAAAATTGTTTCAAGGTAGAGGTTTATATTGTGATATTAATCATGGGTAAAATACTAGTTTCTTTGTGATACTCATATCTATCTGTTTTTATTGATTCTAAGATTTGTAAGGATGAGTGTAAAGCACGAAGGGTGATGTCGTGCATGCATTATTTATATTGTGAGAAAGAGTGTAAAGCACAAAGGGTGATGCTGTACCATGATATATGAGTGTTAATGCACAAAGGGTGATGTCGTGCCATGAATTATGAGTGATAAAATCACGAAGGGTGATGCAATGTATATTATGAGATGTTTAATGCACGAAGGGTGGTGTTGTGCCGTTCTATTTATTTATTTATTTGGTGAGGTTGGGAGTAAAAGCACAAAGGGTGATGCCGTGCAGTTTGTTAATCGCTTAATTTGTTTACAAATTATTATTTAATTCTGTCTTTTCGTTATTCTCATTCCTTATATTGAAATTCCCCATTGTATGTCGCCTTCCCCTTGTTTCTGCATTATTTCTTTATTTACTGTTGTTTCCACTAACATGATTATACTGTTCAGGTTATATGTGGGTGTCTTGTCCTATCCTCGTCACTACTTCGCCGAGGTTAGGGTCGACACTTACCAGTACACGGGGTCGGTTGTACTGATGCTGCACTCTGCACTTTCTGTGCAGATCCAAGTATCAGTACGAGCTGATTCTGAGATCGTAGCTGACTTTTGCACAGGAGACCTGAGGTAGATCTGCCGACATTCGTAGATTCCTGAAGTCCCCTCCTATATACTCATTACTGTTTTCTTTTAATTCATAAAAATTTGCACATTTTCTTTCGGCCAAATACTTGTAGTTAATCTTAGTAGTTCGTGAGTTGTGACTCCTGATCATGGGTAGTTAAACATATCAGTATTATTTGTGCAGTATCATTATATAAATTTCGTTTCTTATTTTATTATCATGTGTTGAGTTGTAGTGATTCGTTGTATATTATAAGATTTTTATGTTGCAAACCTCTAATGTTGGCTTGCCTAGCAAGGGCAGCATTAGGTGCTATCACGCTCCCGATGGTAGGAATTTGGATCGTGACAAGTTGGTATCAGAGCACTAGGTTTCTTAGGTCTTACAATTCACACACAAACTTAGTAGAGTCTGGGGGATCGGTATGGAGACATTTGTACTTATCTCCCAGAGGCTATAAAGTTAGAAACAAGTTCACTTTTATTCAAATATTTCGTGCGATTCTTGTTATCACAATACTAATTGAAATTTTCTATTCTTGTTCTCTCGCAGATGGAGAGGACACGTACCGCTTCTTCTGCTGATCATCAGCCGGATCCTCCAGCAGCAACTCCTACGACGGGCAGAGGCCGAGGCAGGGGCAAGGCTCAGCATAGGGCTCGAGCAGCAGCTGCAGCTGCGGAGCCTCAGGTAGAGTTTGATGAGGAGGCTCCAGCTCAAACCGTTCCGGCAGGACCAGCTCAGGTCCCAGAGGGGTTTATTGCTAACTCGGTACTTAAGGATTCCTTGGTTTGATTAGCGGGCCTTATAGAGAGTGTAGCCTAGACCAGCGCATTCCCCATGGCATCGGCCGTATCTCAGACTGGAGGAGGAGCCTAGACTCCTGTCACCCACACTCCAGAGCAGGTGGCTACCCAGTTTCAGACTCCAGCAGCCCATCCAGTTGGGGTAGTTCAGTCGGTTGCTGCAGCACCGCCCGGTCCTCCGAGGCTTTGTGGAGATTAGATAGGTTCACCAAGCTTTTCCCTTTTCAGCAGTGCCACTTCAGAGGACCCCCAGGAGTACCTTGATAGCTGCCATGCGGTTCTTCGGAACATGGGTATATTGGAGACCAATGGGGTCGACTTTGCTACTTTCCAAATGACTGGTTCTACCAAGAAATGGTGGAGGGATTATTTGGTGATTAGACAAGCTGGGTCGCCTGCTCTTACTTGGGATCAGTTCTTACATATGCTCCTAGAGAAGTTTCTGCCTATCGCTACGAGATAGGAGTATCGCTGTCAGTTCGAGCGTCCCTAACAGGGCACCATGACTGTTACTCAATATGAGACTCATTTCGTGGATTTTTCCCATCATACAATTCTTTTGCTCCCCACAAAGAGAGAGAGAGAGTGACTGGGGAGGTTTATTGAAGGCCTTGCTCAGCCTATCAGATTGCAAATGGCTAAGGAGACGGGGAGCGAGATATCTTTCCAGGATGTGGCCAATGTGGCCAGGAGAGTTGAGATGGTTCTTGGATTGGGAGGTCAGGGGTCAGACAAGAGACCTCGCCACTCCGGTGTATTCAGCGGTGCCTCATCTGGAGGCGGGGGTACTTATGGTAAAGGCCATTATTCCAGGCCATTTCATTCAGCACTTCAGGCATCCCATGGTGCCTTTGGTAGTCGTGGACCTTATATGCCTTATTCTGATCATCCATCTCCTTTCACTACACCTCCTCTTCAGAGTTTTTAGGGTAGTTACTCAGGTCAACATGTTCAGTTTGCCGGTTAGCACTCTCAGTAGCTGAGGTTATGTTATACTTGTGGTGACCCAAGACACATTGCTAGATATTACCCTCGTGCGTTGAGTAGTTCTCAATACCAGAGTTGTCATGCCATGGTTCCGTCACCACTTGCCGTACCGCCTGCCCATCCAGCCAGAGGTAGGGGTCAAGTAGCCATAGGTAGGGGCTAGATTGTAAGAGGTGGAGGTCAGGCCGCTAGAGGTGGAGGCCCTCTTGTCAGAGGTCATCCCAGAGACATGGTTCAGGGTGATGGGGCCCAACCTCAATGTTATGCCTCTCCAGCCAGACCTGAGGCCGAGTCTTCCAATGCCGTTATCACAGCTACTATTTTAGTTTGCATTAGAGATGCTTCAGTTCTATTTGGTCCGGGGTCTAGTTACTCCTATGTGTCATCTTACTTTGCTTCATATTTGGTTGTGCCCCGTGATTCTTTTAGTGGCCCTGTATATGTGTCCACGCCCGAAGGGGATACTATTGTTGTATATCGTGTGTATCGCTCGTGTGTGGTCGTTATTGGGGGTCTCGAGACTAGTGTAGACCTTTGCTCCTCGATATGGTTGATTTAGGTGTTATATTGGGCATGGATTGGCTGTCACCTTATCACGCTATCTTGGACTATCATGCCAAGAAAGTGACCTTAGTCTTTCCGGGGTTGCCTCGATTAGAGTGGAGAGGGACTCGTGGCCACTCTTCCAGCAGAGTCATTTCTTATATGAAGGCTCGCGTATGGTCGAGAAGGGGTTCTTGGCCTATTTGGCTTATGTTCATGATTCTAGTAGTGAGGTTCCTTCTATAGATTTTGTGCCTGTTGTTCGTGAGTTTCCTGAGGTATTTCGTGCAGACCTGCCGGGGATGCCACCCGATAGGGATATTGACTTTTGCATTGATGTGTCTTTGGGCACTCATCCCATTTCTATTCCGCCATACCGGATGGCCCCACCATAGTTAAAAGAATTGAAAGAACAATTGCAAGATTTGCTTGATAAGGGCTTCATTAGACCTAGTGTCTCGCCCTGAGGTATGTTGGTTTTGTTCGTTAAGAAGACGGATGGATCCATGAGGATGTGTATATATTATCGGCAGTTGAACAAAGTCACTATCAAGAAAAAATATCCGTTGCCGAGGATTGATGATTTGTTTGATCAGCTTCAGGGTGCCAAGGTGTTTTCAAAGATTGATTTGAGATCGGGCTACCATCAGTTGAGGATTAGGGCATCCGACGTCCCTAAGACAGCTTTTCGGATGCTGTATGGGCACTATGAGTTTCTAGAGATGTCCTTTGGGTTGACCAATGCCCCCCCCGACATTTGACTTGATGAACCGAGTGTTGAAGTCTTACCTGGATTAATTTGTTATTGTGTTTATTGATGACATTTTGATATACTCCCGCCGTCGGGAGGAGCATGAGCAGCACCTCCGGATAGTGCTCCAGACTTTGAGGGACAGTCAGTTGTATGCTAAACTTTTGAAGTGCGAGTTTTGGTTGGATTCAGTTGCTTTCTTGGGTCATGTCGTATTAGCAGAGGGTATTCAGGTGGATCCTAAGTAGATCGAGGCAGTCAAGAACTGGCCTAAAACCACTTCAGCCAAGCAGATCAGGAGCTTCTTCGGTTTGGCGGGTTATTATCGTCGGTTTGTAGAGAGGTTTTCATCTATAGCAGCCCCAATGATTAGGTTGACCCAGAAGGGTTCCCCGTTCAGGTGGCCGGACGAGTGTGAGGCAAGATTTCAGAAGCTCAAGACAGCCTTGACTTCAACACCGGTGTTGATATTACCATCAGGGTCAGGATCTTACACGGTATATTGTGATGCCTCCCGTGTTGGGCTTAGAGCAGTATTGATGCAGGAGGGCAAGGTGATTGTATATACGTCTCGTCAGTTGAAGGTTCATGAGAAGAATTACCCTGTCCATGACTTAGAGCTAGCAACCATTAATCATGCGCTGAAGATTTGGAGGCACTATCTTTATGGCATGTCGTGTGAGGTTTTCACGAATCATCGCAGCCTTCAGTATCTGTTCAAGCCGAATGATCTCAATTTGAGTTAGAGGAGATGGTTGGAGCTATTAAAAGACTATGATATCACCATATTGTATCATTCGGGAAAGGCCAATGTGGTGGCTGATGCATTGAGTAGGAAGGCAGTGAGTATGGGCAGCCTTGCGTTCATTCCAGTCGGTAAGAGGCCGCTAGCTTCAGATATTCAGACTTTGGCCAATTAGTTTGTGAGGTTGGATATTTAAGAGCCCAACCGTGTTCTAACTTGTACATTCACTCTGTCTTCCAAGCGGAGCATAATAGGAGGACTCGACTTGATATACATAACCGAGTTGAGTTAAGAAAATATTCCTTTATAACAAATCAAGGTCATACATGTAAGGACACCATCTGGTGTAGCGGCCTTGGCCATACCATAACAAGTATATCAACGGGCCGGGCCGGGCCTCCCCCTCTAGGGCGCTCTCTACCAGTTTGTCCTCCACCGCTAACTGGATATGTAGGTGGAGTAGTAACTGAAATAGGGCTCGTAGCCTGAGTGCCCTGATGAAATATGCCTCTCCCAAGTCCACAATCTCTCATGATGTGCCTAGTATCACCACACTCCTAGCAACCCTCTATGGTAATGACTGCTCATACTGAGTTTGTACTGAATAACTGGAATAACCGCTGTAGGAATCTCGTGTCAGCGATGCACTATAAGAATTTACTGGAGCACCACGAGTAATCTGATGTGCGGACTGAGCTGGCCGATTGCTCGAGCCTCTGCCATAATGGGCCATAGCTGAAGAGTAAAATCCACCGAACCCTCTAGATATTCGAGACCTTTATTCCTCCTTAGACTCCCTTTCCTCACCTATAACACGCTCAATCCTCCTCGCTATCTCCACTACTAGTTGAAATGGAGCATCAGTTTGCAACTCTCTAGCCATGCATATTTTATTATCATAATCGAGCCCCTCAATGAATCTACGGACCTACTCTCTAATTGTATGTACCAAGATAGGTGCATGTTGGGCTAACTCACTGAACATGATAGCATTTCTGACACCGTCATGGTACCTTGGCGCAACCGTTTAAACTCTATGCGCCATGCATCCTGGAGAGTCTGGGAATTAACTCTTTAAAAAACATCTCTAAAAATTGAGCCCAAGTTGGTGGTGTTGCATCATCTGGTCTGCCCTCTTCATAAGCTTTCCACCATCGATACGCTGCTCCTGACAAATAAAATGTAGTAAATGCAACTCCGCCCACCTCCACAATACCCACGGTGCGGAAAATACAGTGACACATTTCTAGAAATCGTTGGGTATCCTCTGTAGCTGTTCCACTGAAAGTAGGTGTACTATACATCTTAAACCTCTCAAGTCTTTTCAACTCCTCTTCTAATGCCCCTGGTTTGACCTTAGGCTGAACAAGAATAACAAGCTGTGTCGGCACCACACCTGGAACCTGACCAATGTGAACCCGCTGCTATGAAGTATGGGCGATGGGAGTTTGAGCTCCTTCCCCAATTGCAATGTAGTTGGTGCAACAAAGATCAATCTCGCCCGAGCCAATTTACCAAACATGCTCAGGAACTGTGCTAACGTCTCCTAATGTATGGTGTTAACAACAAGCGCCTCCTGTGCCTGCCCCCAACTGGAGCCACTGGCGGCTCCTCAACTGCTGCTCTGATAGGTGCTCTAGCTTCGGCACGTGCCCTTCCTCAGCCTCTACCTCTAGCAAGGGGCGCGAGTGTCTATCCAACTTACCCGGTAGAACGTGTCCTCACTATATTGGTAAAAAATAGATATTACACGTGTAATATCTTGGATGACAAAGCAATCTACATGGAGAAATGGAAAAGTGACAACTGGATGAGAGTTTAGAAAGAGGTACGGAACAAATATGTACGGGGTAAAACACCCACGAGATAATTAGAAGCGTGAGCTCCAATCTAATTGAGGAGTTGAAAAGACACAGTCAAAATGAAACATGAAAGAATAAAGGGCAGATCCATAGATCTTCAATCAATGAGCTAAACGTTACAGAATCTTCACGCAACAATTACGATTACCTATTGTAACGTTTCATTAATGATATAAATATTCATTAATGATCAATCATTAAGAAGAGTAGACGTTATATTAAGTAATTCCCTATAAAAGGGAATAAGATCCCACTTGTATGGACACGTTCGAACCATTACTGAAATATACTTACATTTATGTGCACTTATTATTTTCCTATTTTACAGGTCTAATTTCTATTATCGTTCTTAGTTAATTCTCTTGATTATAAGAAGCCCGAGTAATTCTTAAAATAGCTTTGACTAAGAATTTGTTTTTTTGGTTAAACAAATTGGTCCCGTTGCCGGGAATCTGATAATCCTTTTTTGCATTCCCGAATTATCGTTACTGAATCATATCAAACACCAACGACAACAACCAACAGGAAACTGGAACTCCAATTCCATCACCTTAGGGAACCCTACGAGGTTCAAGGGAACACTCCCCGGAAAGATCCCCAACTCACAACAACGATCAGCTTGGAAATGAACAAACAAGAGAGCAAGACACAGTGAAGCAAATAGTTGTTGAATATGTGAATGAAGCTCTTCAAGATTTCGTGAGGGGGCTACCAACTATACCACCTACGCCTCCTCCAAATAACACTGCAACTGTGGAAAATCTACAGTCTGGACTAGCTAATTCTGGAAGTAGAGGCACTCCAAACGAATCCCTCGAAAGGAGACTAGGTATGATTAGTAACTCAGATTTGCAATCTTTAATACTAACCTAGCAGAAACAGGTGAAGGAACAAAACGATCATATCGAGCAAATTCCTGGCGTACCACCTGTCATCAAAGGGATTGATATTGACAAATGCTCTAAACAACCATGGAAGCCAAGTGCTGCACCTTTGCCGATTCCTAAATATTTAAAATGCCTAATATACCAAAATATGACGGGACAACTGATCCACGTGACCATGTTACTGCATTCACCACGGGAGTAAAAGGCAATGGCTTAACCAAGCAAGAAATCGAGTCTGTGCTGGTCAAAAATTTGGAGAGACGCTTACTAAAGGATCACTAACGTGGTATTCTCTCTTACCCGAAAATTCTATTGATTCTTTTGCTGAGCTTGCATATTCGTTTATCAAAGCGCATTCCGGTGCACAAAAAGAGAAGAAAAGAATGGAATATATATTCAAAGTAAAATAGGAAGATACAAAATTGCTTCGTGAATTCGTATACATATTTCAACGGGAAAGGATGTTGTTACCAAGAGTACCTGACAACTGGGCAGCCATGGCATTTGCAAGCAATCTGAACGAAAAAAGCTTTGAATCTATGAGGAGACTCAAAGAAAGTCTGTGAGAATTCCCAGCCACGACGTGGAATGATGTTTATAACAGGTACAATACCAAATTACGAATTGAAGAGGATACCATAGCTCAATCAAAAGCAGAAGACAGAACGAGCTCTAGACGCTCAGAATCAGAGAGGAGAACTGGCAAAAATAGGTACGAGCCATATATGGGGCCTTCAGGAGGAGAAGCTTGTTCCAAGTTTGAAAACACATGACCTGATCACAGATCGTCAAATAGAGATTCAAGCTCGTCGTCAAGATTCAGAAAGGATCAAGATGAACAAAATAGAGGTAACAACACAAATGCAAGAATTGGAGATTATAACTTCAATGTAAGTACTTCCGAGTTAATTACAGTATTAAGAAATATGAGTGATAAAGTTCGATGGCCCAAAGAAATGAGATCAAATCCAAGCAGAAGGAACCCAAACTTTTGGTGCAAATTCCATAATGATCACGGGCACAGAACAACAGACTGCAGGTTACTGCAAGGTGAGGTAGAACACTTATTAAAATAAGGTTATCTAATGAAATTGTTTAGTGAAAAAGGTAAACATGCATATATGAAGAACAAACAGGAGCCCCTAAAAACACTGTCTCCGAAGAGAACACTAAATGTGATAAACGGAGGAGATGAGGTTAATGGCGTGACCTATACCGCAACAAAAAAGACAACGAAGTTCACAATAACCCATAGGAAACGGACTCGTGAAACCTTGGAGGCTAATAGCATAATATTTGACGATGTAGATGTAGATGCATATGGGTTATTGATCCCACATAACGATGCACTGGTAATATCTTTACTTATACATGAAACTAACGTGAGGCGAGTATTGATTGATTCAGCTAGTTCTATTAACATCATTTTACTAAGAGTGGTGGAGGAGATGTTAATGGGAGACCTTGTAATTGCAAAACACGTTCCCTATTCGGATTCGATAATTCTACTTTCATAACAAAGGGAGAAATTGCATTGAGTACTTATGCAGAAGGCGTTGTCAAAGAAACAAAATTTAAGTTATCGATACAGACATGTCCTATAATGTAATTATGGGAAGACCATGGATTCATGACATGGACGTTGTACCATCCACTCTACACCAGGTTATCAAATTCCCATAAAAATGGGGAATTCAGCAGATTCGAGGTAATCAACAAATTTCGAGGAATATCAATTTAGTGATGCACTCTAATAAAAAAGAAGCGTAGGAAGAACTAAAAGATGCGAGAGCAAGTCAGACAGATACAGGAACAAGTGATAAAGATGCGGTGAATCAAATCACCACGGAGGTTGCATCAAAACATACGGACATGGACTCCAGGCATGATGTTATCCAAGTACCAGAATATAATGAAAACATAAAGATAACTACTGAAGATCTCGAAGTTGTTCCACTGTTCGAACATAATTCGGAACAAGAATACACATAGGAGCAAGCTAAGCCCGACCATAAGAGGTAAGTTAATTGAATACTTAAAATCTAACGCATATTATTTTGCATGGTCCCATTCAGATATGACAGGTATACGCCCAGAGGTGATGACTCATAAATTGAAGGAAGACCCGTCATTCGTACCTGTCAAACAAAAGAAAACGAAGCAGGATCATTCAAGAATCAAGTGATCGATGAAGAGGTACGGAAACTCTTAAAAATCGATTCAATACGCGAGGTAAAATATCCCAATTGGTTAGCTAATATTGTAGTAGTACCTAAAAAGAAGAGTAAATGGAGAGTATGTGTAGATTACACTGATTTAAACAAAGCATTCCCAAAGGATTTCCTTTACCGCACATAGATCAAATGATTGACGCCACTGCAGGTCATCAATTATTAAGCTTTCTATATGCATATTCTGGTTACAATTAGATAAAAATGGACCCCTCGGACGAGGAAACAACTTTCTTTATTACAAACAGGGGGACTTACTGTTACAAAGTCATGCCTTTTGGCTTGAAAAATGCTGGAGCAACGTATGAAAGGCTAGTGACCAAGATGTTCCAAGAACATCTGGGGAAGACAATGGAGGTATACATTGATGAAATGTTGGTGAAGTCAACACAGGTCGAAGACCATTTCCAACATATTTCAACTACATTCGAGATCCTCCGCAATTATAATATGAAACTAAATCCAGAAAAGTGCGCCTTTGGCGTCGAATCAGGTAATCTTTTGGGTTTTCTCGTATCAAATAGAGGCATTGAGGTAAATCATGCTCAAATTAAAGCTATTTAAGAAATACCTGATATACTCACGAGTAAAAAATTTCAAAGGCTAACAGGTAGGATCGCGGCTTTAGGAAGATTCATTTCAAGATCTTCAGAGAAGAGTTTTAAATTCTTCTAAGTGCTAAAGAAGCAGAATCAATTTGAATGGACTGAAGAATGCCAGCAAGGCCTCAAAAATTTGAAGGCCTACCTATCAAATCCTCCACTATTATCCAAACCAAAGGAAGGAGAAATGTTGTATATTTATCTTGCTGTTGCAGAAATAGCTGTGAGTGCAACCCTGGTAAGGAAATTTCAAAGGGTTAAGCAGTCATCATCTAAACTATATACCTTCAAGTCCCATATATTTTTCCTTTTCAGGAAAAAGACCACAAGGAAGGAATAGTCAAGTGCTCGAGATTTCATTCTTCAAAGCTCAAACACTTGGGGTGATATATAATGGAAGGCAAATAAGACTATCAAATAAGTAAAAGCTCAAGAAAGAATACTAGTAAAGAGTAAGATCTCAAGCCTAAAGAATTATTTTACCTAACAAATCAAAAGATACGAGCGAAATCAAAGAGCCGAAGCCAAAAATACAAATCCTGATTCAGAAACCTACAAAAACATACTCGTAAATGTAAACAAATGTTTAGGTTTAAGGCAAAATTGCAAAAATTTAGTTTCGGGGTTGAAATTTGTACCCTTGTATTTATTCAAATCCGTTGTAAGTGAAAACAATTACGAAAGAGTTATAGACGATACTTGAACACATGTAAAGTATTATGAAAGTTCAAATGATACAAAAACTTCCTTCAAAGTATTACTCAAAGGAACATGTGAATTCCTATCTCTCTTTTGTATGTTTATACCATTTTGAAGTTGAGACGCCTTCTTCATTAAGTGTCGTTCATAAAAGGGTCCTCTTTTATAAATCGTGCTTGTTTAAAAAAGACACGAAATATTGACGCATTTTTAATGCAAAGTTAAATAACAAAGGATGAAACAAAAATCCAAACATAAAGCATTTTTATGTAAACACTTAAGAGTGAAACAAAAGCTAAACACAAGTCAGGCCAAGAAATTTTAACATTAATATTATACAACGCTAGAAAGTAAGTATCAACTTAGTCCAAACCAAATTTATTTATACAAAATTTCCCCGAAGTTGTCATTGGGGACTTACCAACAAACTTTACCCCCAAGTGGGACTAGGGCTAAAACCACTAATTGATTCTCCTAAGAAAAAAAAAGAAAGGGGTTAACAAACACTTTCACTTTTCACTGGGGGGGGGGGNAAACATCACTAGGAAAGACTTCATTACCCACGGGAACCTCAACCTCAGGTGATGAGAAACTTTGACTTTGCCGAGACCTTTCAATTGTCTCCTTAGTTTTAGCAATTTTAGCTTGTAAGTCAAAGTTTTCCTGGCCCACTTCCGTTAATGTATCAAGTCGGGCATTCAAGTAAGCCCAACTTACATCAACAACTGCCTTGTCCTCGAGAGCTTCATAATCCTTCTCCCATCGGTCAACGTCTGCGCTCAGCTCATCCCTTTCAATCACAACAACATCATAGGAAGCTTGTAAAGGCGCAAGGGGTCTCTCCAGAAATTGATCCTTGTTAGAGGATTCACAGAGATCTTCTTGAGTTTGAGTGAGAGATTGAACGAGTTCTCCAACATAAGCCTCCTTCTGGTTTAGCAAATCCTTCAAGCTTCTAATTTCCTGAGAAGCACGGGAGAGCTGCTATGCAAATAATGATTCCAGGAGATTCTTATCCTTGCCTGCTTGATTCGACGAAGCCTTCTCAATGTCTAACTCTGTTGCTATCACTCTAACCTGCTGCTCTAAGGTGCACTTTTCCTCCTCTACTGCTTCCATGTCAAGTTGAAGCCTCTCAAATTGTTCCTTCTAGTTATCAACCTCGGTATGGTAGTCATTCATTAATTGCTCCGTATGTATGATCCTTTTCATCATCTCTGTTACAATGAGATTGATCTACACAAGAAAAGTAAAATTAGATACGGTAAAAGGCTGGTTTTACAAAAATAACATGATGGGTACCTTCAAAGATGAGTGTACAATCTCATTCATCCATGTCAGGGAGCTATGACTTTCCAATTTTGACTATTCAACCAGGCCGATTAAAGGCTTCAACTACACATCCGCCTGGCCTGATTTCTTTAATGGCTACCTTCCGTAGAAACCTTGATCATAATTTGTTTCATCTCCTCATTACTAGAAGACCCTACTTCAACAATAAAAGGCACGGTAGTAGGGGTAGATAAAGGAACCACGAGTGGCACAGACGGGGAAATAGAAACGGCAACAAGCATGACAAACTGATGTTCCACTTGAGCAGAAAGGGGAAATATGGCAAGAGGCGCCTCCTCTGAAATTGAGCCAAAACCTTGATAGAATAGTTGATCAACTGACTCATTGGTTGTAGAAGGAGCTTCCTCCTCAGAGTACATAGGGGGAGAATGATCAGGCTCAGGCAAGGAAGATGGACCAGTAAGGGGAGTAGATTCGTCCTCAGACACAACTCTTTTTCTTGCTCGTGGCCTACGAACCAACAAGCCTTCCTCCTGCTCCTCCTCATCTTCTAATGTTTGGGACCTATTCACCTTCCTTTTTGATGATGAAAATTTTAAAATGATTTCTTGAGCCTTGGCCAAAGAGAGCTTTGAAGCAGTTATAGCAGCAACAGTGACACCACGAGCGGGAAACCCTAACAAACAAAAGGGATGAGAGAAGTTCAAAAAAGAGTGAAAAAGAAACGTAAAAAAACCTACCATGGTTTTTTACTTTTCAACCAAACCTTGCAGAAAGGTATTTCCAAGAACGTTCGTCCATTGGAGCAATCGACAATAATTTTTCTACCCAACCACGGAAATCAAAAATCTACTCGACGATTCCCATGGTTGCTGAAAAAAGACAAAAATAATCACGGTACTGGGCATTTATCAAGATAAGAAAAGAAGTGAGTAAGCAAAACTTACGTGCAAAGTTCCACTTTTCAGGGAAGGGTAAATTTTCTTCACCTACCAATCCACTTGTAGGGGCAACAACAAACTTGGCATACCAACCACTATCTTTATCATCATCAGGGATGACCAAAACTCTCTTACTTCTAGCCACAAGAGTAAAAACTGCTTGGCGGAATAACTTGGGAGAGTAGAGATGAATAAGATGATAAAAGGTAAAAGGAAGTGAAGCCATGTTAGCCAAATATCTGAGGCATGCTACTGCCCTCCAGATGATAGGACCGATTTTTGCCAAACACACGTTAAAAATTTGACAAAACTCTATAATGACAGGGTCGATGGGAGGCTTGAAACCTAAAGTAAAAGGGTAAGTATATACAAAAGGAAAGCCATTGTAAGAAGTTATCCTTTGATTTTAATTGGGGACCAAGACCGGGAAATCAAATTTCCAACAACAATCTCTGCGCATAAGAGAAATCAAACCCTCAGTGATTTGAGTAGGGTAAAGATCAGTGTGATCATGAGACGTCATGTAAGTAACATGGTTTTTTATGGCTTCACTGTCATTTACGAAAGAAAATTCAGCGGGTACAATTTCATCTACCTTTGGTTCACGAAGCGGTTCACTCAATTCTCTACTCTTAGAAGAAGATCTAGAAGCTCTAGCCCTAGAAGAAGATGGAGTAACACTAGCCCTGGAAGTTGGAGAGGGAGTGATATTACGTTGAGATGAAGATCCTCTAGAAGGTGTTGAACCTAAACTCCTCAATCTATCGCCCATTCTACTCCAGATTGGAGCTGAAGAAGGAGATAGTTCATCGACTATTATGACTTTTTGGGATCTTGGTTTGAAGAAGACATAGTTGCATGAAAGAAAAACTTGCAAAGCAATAAAATAAAGGAGGAAGTTTTCGTAGAAGTAATGGCAAAATGGGGTATTTATATACAAAGGCCACATAAGGCAACCGTCAAAAAATGGTAAACACTGATGTGAAAGTCATTATTAAAACTGTCACTTTATGACTAATGCAACCACAAAAATCCCTAAAGTGTGCTAGAGAATTACAAAACCAATTCGGAATCACCACGTGGCACATGCATTTAATGGAAGTGACAAGCGGCGCATACATTCAGAGACAGGTGCAATGGTACGAGTAAAACGGTGGAAAACAATTCCCACCACAAAGGAGTATCCACTTACCAAATATTTAATTGATAAATAAATGGTAAGTGGGGGGACTATATGTATTGGTAAAAAATAGGTATTACACGTGTAATATCTTGGATGACAAAGCAATCTACGTGGAGCAATAGAAAAGTGACAGCTGGATGAGAGTTTAGAAAGAGGTACGGAACAAAGAGGTACGGGGTAAAACACCCACGAGATAATTAGAAGCGTGATCTCTAATCTAATTGAGGACTTGAAAAGACACGGTCAAAATGAACCAGGGCAGAATAAAGGGCAGATTTATAGATCTTCAATCAATGAGCTAAACATTACAGAAACTTCACGCAACAATTACGATTACCTATTGTAACGTTTCATTAATGATATAAATATTCATTAATGCTCAATCATTAAGAAGAGTAGACGTTATATTAAGAAATTCCCTATAAAAGGGAATAAGATCCCACTTGTATGTACACGTTTGAACCATTACTGAAATATACTTACATTTCTGTGCACTAATTGTTTTCCTATTTTAATGGTCTAATTTCTATTATTGTTCTTAGTTAATTCTCTTGATTATCAGAAGCCCGAGTACTTATTAAAATAGCTTTGACTAAGAATCCGGTTCTTTGGTTAAACACTCACCATCTATGAGAGAATAGAGATACAAAGGCTCAAACTCTGAAGTTAATAAATATCGAACGAAAGGAATGAAAGAAGTGAAATTTCCCTATTAATTTCGTAGCCTTTCAAAGATAAGTACATACGTCTCTGTACTGATCCACAAGACTCTACTAAACTCGTTCGTGACTCATAGAACCTGTGAACCTAGATCTCTAATACCAACTGTCACGGCCCAAAATCCCACCACAGGCGTCGTGATGGCACTTAGTCTCTAAGACTTGGTAAGCCGACTGTAACAACAATTCAAGCCATTTTTTAACATAGAAATTAATACAAGTGTCAAAACCAACAACGGAATATCCAAACAAACTCCCCAGACTGGTAATACTGAGTCACGAACTCTAATTGAATACATGGAATGATCTCAAGGACCGGATATACAATATTGTTCGAATAAGAAATTAACAGTCTAATAAAAATGGAAAGACTCCAAGGGACTTCGACGACAAAGAAAATCTATTTTAAGTCCTTGCGATCACACTCTAACTTTGCTTGATTCCGATATCTCCAATACCTGGCTCTGCACAAATAAAATATGCAAAAGTGTGGTATAAGTACACCACAGTCGGTACCCAGTAAATACCAAGACTAACCTTGGTGGAGTAGTGCGAGGTACAGTCAAGACACTCGCTAGTCAAATAACATGTACAATATAGCATACAAAAATAATAGAAAACAAATAGCAGTGATGACAACAATAACCAACTTGTGACATAAACGACAAGGCAACAAGAACACCATAAATATTTCTCAACAAACAATGAATACAAGTACAACCAATAAATCAAGTCCTTCAAATATAAATATTTCGCCTATAAGTTTTTCAAATAATAATCTTTAGGATATTATACTTTACGATAAATATATTTTTGAATATACTCCCTTCAAATAAATATCTTTCAAATATAATTCTTTCAAATAATATTTTGAGTAAAATCCCTTCCAAATAAATATTTTGAATATAACTCTTTCCAATAAAAGTCACTCTGTGACACCTCATTTCATAATCACAAAATACGGGTCTCAGCCTACTTTCATGTCTTTTGTAACACGGGTCTCATCCTGCTTTCATATTTCCACGACAACTCGTATCCATATTTCTATCACAACCGCACGGACAATTCACGTGCTAATATCATCATCATTTACTTACGGCACCTCGTGCCAACATTTCATATCACAACTGCACGGAAAATTCACATGCCAATAATAAATCCATCATATTTCCCCGGCACCTCATGCCCATATCATAATCCGTCCGGCAATATCCACAGACTAATAATTCAACATATATCTGACTATTATCAAATTTACTGAATTTATAAAAAAAATTGCACAATGAGTAAAAGAAGTCACAGGGACATCGTAACATCACATAAAAATCACCAACACATTAATCCCACATCATCATATAACATCCATGACAATAGCCACCCTTGCCCCTCCACCCTGACGATATCAATAGCCATATGTATCCCTCCTATAGACACCCTTATCACTCCTATATTAGCCTTCCTTATCACTTTGTTTAATAGACACCCTTATCGCTCCTCCCATGAAATATCCCAACACATATAATTACTGTGAAATTCCACCCTTATACACACATAGTATCAATAGTGGAATGATACCCTTATCCGCCGCATAACTGTAAGACCCCGATTTCTTTTTTTTTTTTGCCAAGCGATATAGGATTTCGAGGTGCCTGGTAGACTAATTATAATAATTTATGTGCTTTAAATATGAGGTAAATTAATTAGATGTGTTTAATAAGTGTATGAGTCATATAATAAGTAATGTGAGGTCCAAGGGTAGGCCTAAATCTAAGCCAAATGGAAAAATTTCATAATCGGCTAAAATTCTAAATGAGTTTGCACTAGTACTCTCTTTGAAGGATCATATCTAATTGTGTATTAAGTATTATGTGATTAATAACCTATCAAATGAAAGGTATTTGAGTCTAGTTTCCAACTCTTCAAATCGTTCGACATTTGGACATTCCTACGCAAAGTTATGGTCAAATTACCAAAAGCTAGAAAAACGCGATCCTGTGTCGAATCTGCGATCGCAGAATCAAAATGCGATCCGCATTTGTCATATGCGATCGCAAATCTGGTCGCAGACTGGGCCAGTGTTGCCCAATTTTGGGCAGCAATTCTTCAATTCACTATGCGGCCCGCATGTGTGTTCTGCGATCCATTATGCGATCGCAGACCCTGTTACGAAGGCTTATTTTTCCTATTTTTATAACCCGACCCTATTTTCATAAATAGGTTTAGGGGCTTCATTTGGGGTTATTTTCTACTGATTTTAGAGAGAGATGAGAGCATATAGAGAGAGAAGAAGGGACCTAACTTAATAATCATCCAAATCTTGCTCAAGTCTTCAAGAATCAAGAAAGAT
>ML262462.1:0-47824 GCA_005239495.1 Nicotiana undulata
GTACCCTCAGGACAGATTTTTATCATCAATATGGGCTTAAGGAATAATTTTCAATCGAAAGATATCGATTTTACTCAAAAATCTGAAACCGGGCAAAATCCGACCCCCGGCCTCGCGTCCCGAAACTCAGAAATTTTTACAAAAAAGTGTTCTTCATCTTCCCACGATTCCGTACATATAAATAACACCAAAATCGGAGTCCGTCTGACCCCTCAAATCGACCCTTGAAGGTCTCATAATCTCATGCCCCAAAATCCTATTTTTCTACTATTTTTCATGGATTAAAGGCTGAGATTATGGTCTATAATCACCCATAACCAAGTTTTAATGACTAGAACACTTACCTCAATGAAGAACAAGGATTTCGCTCTTCAAAATCGCCCCCAAGAGCTCTTTTCCGTACAACAATGGTGTAAAAAGGGGTTTAGGTCGCGGAAGGGATTTTAATTAACTGCCCAGGCTTTTGTTCTCCGCGATCGCAATCTTGGCCTGCGATCGCACTGACCAATTTCCCAGACCTCCGCGATCGCAGCATTGTGCACGCGATCGCACAGTGCAATTGCCAGCCAACCCCATGCGCATATCTTCCTCTGTGTGATCGCATCCTATTCCACGCGATCGCACTGACTTGTCCTCCCTCTACTCTGCGATCGCACCTGCCTTCTTGCGATCACATAGAACAAATCTGAGCCTGACCATATTAACTCTCTGCGATCGCACTTCTTCACCCACGATCGCAGTGAACAAAATCACTGTGCAGAAAAACCAGAAATCGGCAATTGTTCTAAGTCCAAATGAGTCCGTTAATCACCCGAAATCAATTCCGAGCCCCTCGGGACCCCAACCAAACTTACCAATGTATCCCATAACATCATTCAAACTTAGTTGCACTCTCAAAACACCAAAACTAACATCAAAACACCAAATTCACATCGGATTCAAGCCTAAGAACTTTGATATTTCTAAAATTCACCAATGATGCCGAAACTATCCAAATCAACTCCGATTGACCTGAAATTTTGCAGACAAGTCCAAAATGACATTACAAACTTGTTCCAACTGTCGGAATTCCATTCTGACCCCGATAGCCTATTTTCCACTGCCGTCCGGAATCGCCAAAAACTAACTTTCACCAATTCAAGCCTAATTCTACACCGGATATCACAAAATTATTTTGAACACACTCCTAAGTCCCAAATCACCTAAAAAATCTATTCGACCCATAAAATCCGCATTCCGAGGTCGTTTACTAATAAGTCAACTCTTAGTTGACTTTTTCCATTTTAAGGTTATTCTTAAGGATTAAGTGCCTGAATTCTCATTTAACCATTCCGATTCCAAGACTATCAACTCTAACACATTAATAACACAATAACCAATCTATAATATGTCAATAGTAACAGTTATGATGAGGGTTTTACGCAATGACGGACCGGGTCGTTACATTATATGATCATTTGGATCTGTGGTCCCATTATATTTGAGAATATCGGGCATTCGAAACCTCTTCGGGATTGGCTTCGGTGCCGCAGTAAGGGGAAAGGTTTCTTAATGAACGTTTTGGAATTAGATCCTTTCAATATTGAAGGCGCTCCCGGGATCTGATTGACCCTTCAATTATAAGTTTCCACCTTCTTGTCATTTGGCTCTATCTTCATTTCGCCAAACTCCACCCATCTTGTTAGTGCTTCGAGCATTTTCATCAACTCGGAAGTCTCTCTGGGTCCAAACTCATTTGGTTCTGCGACAATCCGCTCATCTTTCCGAGCGTCTTCTCTAACCCACTCGGGTTCGACCGTGTCCTGTGCGTGATTTTGAGTCAGCAGTTGTGCTATTTCCACTTGATGATCTTGTAACATTTCAAAAATCAATTGTAAGCTAACTCCATCACTTCCTCTTCGGGCGCTTCTCAAGCTGATGGTCAGAGTACCCCACGAATACTATTTTCGGGATCAGTTGGCTGGTTGATATTTATGGCAACTTATGAGTTGGCGTTAACTAGGTCAGCAATTGGAATACCTTTAGGATCAACAGAGGGTACCTTATTGCTTGGTACAACGTTATTGTTTTCACCATGGTGGCCTGACTCGGCGTCTACATTCAAGTGAACAGACTGAGAATTTGACATTTTAAATAGACCTGGAATCAAATTTCAAAGAGCAAGTGTACTTTAGGGTGTGTTATGGAGATTCATATTATATCACTACTATTATCCTTAGCTCCACGGTGGGCGTCAAACTGTTTACCCTTGAAACGAGTAACAATTGAATTTATACGCGGTTTAATAATTTAATTTAACATGAATGATCTAAGAATAGTAAATACTTAAATTAAAGGGAAACAAAACGAACAAACCAAATGCGATTGGATGATTAAGCCTAGCTTTTACGATAAACGCTGAAAGTTGATTTCGGTCAAGCCCTCCAAACAGGCTCGGTTACAACTAAATAAATAAGCCGTTGAAGAACACTTTGAACGGAAACTAGGGAACAAAAATAAACTTTATTGCTTTGGTATGTGAGCCAACAATCATCTCAAAACTAAAAGGTTCTCCCCTTTATATAGTAGGGGAGTTTCAAACCTAATACAAATCTAAATAAGGTAAAAATATTTCTCTTCTGGTAAACCGTGATACGCCGTTGACATCGGGCAAGATTTGCCCCGTAATATCCAATTAAAGGCGGATACAGACCTTCGTTTGTCCGTTCCAACCGTCTTTCCTTTAGCCCCGGTTCTTTATTTTGCTCGAACTCGATTCTTTTCATGTTTGGCCGTGTCCGATTCTTGGCGCATAATTCATCCTCCCCGGCTCTGATATGTGAGAATCCTCGGTTTTACCTGAGGCCATATCGGACCGCACAGTCTTCTCGTTTCTTTACCGGAAAATCAGGGGTAACTGTATTCCCAATTTTACCCGTACATGTGTATATCAAAATGTAATTACGTGATAACCTCTCTAGTATGAATAAATAAGTTTATTTAACCTCTTTTCCCCCATAATTAACTACCAAAGTGAGACTTTTTTCACACCTCTAACTATTATTCCAATATTGCCACCAAGCGGATAATAGCTGTCCGGAAATAAAGTTGTAAATCGGACATTACAGTAAAAGGTAGACTAGCAGAGGTTACGTAATATGTGTTCTTATCATTAATTGGTTCTTTCATCTCTGTTTGGAGAAATACTTGAATAGACTGCATAGCAAATTTACTAAACATGTTTAATGATCTGTCTGTTTAGGTGATCTGCCTTGATTCTTTTATTTTATTTTTATGTGAAAGAAGTACAATCCCAAAAGACATACACCAAGAATTGGAAAGAGAATAAGAGAAAGTGAAAAGAGCATATACTATAAGTGAAAGTGATATATATAAACATCATCACTTACATACTCAGCTCAGACGATCTGGAAGACTATATATAGTATCTTCACAAGATCTCACTTAGAGTCTATATAGTACCATATTAGCACATACCAAACATCCTAATTATACATTTTTTTGGTACACCTAATTATACATATGTTTACTATTAACACAACATATAAAACCAAACTAGTGGATAATTATTAAAATGCCACAGCAGTTGATGATTTCCTCTTGGAAGAGTAATGCAACCCTTGATACATCTGCACAGCTTCATAACTATTAATAGTACAAACTCTTTCTTCAGTAGCAGAAGTTGGATGCAACTGAACAAGATGAGATTTTTGGGGATGGTATCGGTAAAGAGAAGCTGGATTTGGCCTTTCTATATTAGGAGCATTATAATAAGGCCTTTGTGGATGAGCCTTTTTACTACCCCCGAATTCATCAATAAGATCAAAGCCTTCTTTGCCTATCATGACAAGGTCTTTTCTATGAGCCATTTTTGTGTGCAAATGTAGAAAGTTGGTAGTAATAGTTTAGTAGTAGTAAAAAGGGAGAGAAGTATAGACTTCTGCTTGTTACAAAGAATAATGGCTAAAGACCCTTTATATAGGCAAAATAGCTCCACAATCATGATAAGGAAAAAAATGGGTGGCAAAAAAGGTAGTGTCCAAATGGCGATTTTTTATTAACTTGTGGCGATTCCTTTAGATATGTATGTAAAGAAAAGAAAAGAAAAAGTAGGAAAAAGAGAATGGGGAAGAGGAGGAGTCTTGTATGTGGTGGTTAAGTAAAAATATCATTTGGCAAAGTATAAAGTTGTCATATATTAGATTTATATAACGATCTCTTGTGTGTTATTTAAACAATTATATGTAAAATGAAAATTTATTTTTAAATAGACATATATAACATTAAAAATAAATTTATCAAGGGCAACCAAACTAATTGACCTCGAAAATAGGTGCAACTACCCAAATAATATTTAATATTTTAAAGTGTATTATTCTACGTTATATTTAAAATTTGTTTTATTTCATATCTTTACGAACTAACGGTTAAATGATTATAGTCTATAACGAGATATGACACATGTCATGCATTTTCTAATCGGTGTATAAATGAGAATTACTAGGAAGTTTTTCCTATAAATGGACTTATTTATCCTAACAGATGAAAATTTCTTCTCTTTTTTCTTCTTTTCCTGTTTCGACTGACCTCTTTAATTTCTGGTGAATAGCAAGCCTTCGTCTCACTTACTCTCTTCCAATAATATTTTTATAAAGAACACACTATCGGCTTCAAAATCCTTTGAAAAACAAATTAAAGTTAAAAGTAGAATCAAAGAAACTAAGATAAGAATTGACGTTACTATGTGATCCATGAATCCTTGTAACTTAGGTACAATTTAAAAATACTGAAGCTGTATATAAAAAATTCAAGAAATCACTAGCCAAATCTTGTTAAGGGCCCTACCTGCACCATAGGCTTTTTACTTTACGTACTATATTGTTTTTTCTTTGTTTTTAATTTATTGTTATTCGGTATTCGTATTATAGCACGTTTAAATCTAAATTGTAGCCGAAAAGTTTTACATGGAAGGGTACTCCCTAACAAAAACTCATTATTGTACGTAGTTTGGCCATAAAATTTAAGAGCTTTTAAAAAAAATATATATCATTTTCAAATATCTGTTTATATATATATATATATATATATATATATATATATAAAATCCATTGCAGCTGAAACAAGAACAAGGATAAAAGGGAAATATCCGATTTTCTTTTATAACTATTCGTATATCTGATCCACTTCAATTAAGTTTTTCCCTTGATTGAGGGGTGGTGGCGGCGGTGATAATATTCTTACATATCAATTATATATAGTAAGGTAGAAAGGATAAGGTTTCCACTGCCTGGTACAAGAAAAAAAGGTTATGGATATACCCACCTCTACACTTATTTTTTTTTTATTTTTTTCCCCAGAATTATTGAGATTCGATTGAACGCAATTATTGTACATTTTCAGTAGAACATAATGTGATAATTTATTCTATTTTTGAGGAGGCTAAGATTCCAATGCAAAAAATAAGTTGAAACGAAATGAAAATAAGAAGAAGAAAAAAATTGCTAATTGAAAATGACTTTTAATACCTTTCAAAAATTATACCCTAAACTATAGCGCAAAGAAAAGTAGTCTATTCCATTTTCGGGTGGGGTTTAAATGTGTATTAATTTTGTTTATCCTGTGTTATAATATATTAATATCAGTAATTAAACGTAAGAAAAGAAATCGAAACTTAACCATATTCATAGGTAAAACAATTCATTTAGATAGACATAAACATAAAGTCTTACTATTCTCAAAATGAGTAGTTAAATCGTTGGTTTCAGTCTTGGTGAATCCGATTCCTAACAGAAAACATTTTCCAAAAAAGTTCTTTATTCTTATTCTTTTCCTTTTGTTCTCATTCTCCTTTTAACTCTTTCTAATCCATTTGAGACAGATTCCTGGCTTCTTCATTAATATTTGAACAGAATCAAGGACCTAGCTACCCTCCATATGCTTGGTAAATTTCCTTTTTCTCTTAAGTTCATGAGAAACTTTGATGTTTGGAAATGTTAGAAAAGGCTATTGGGTCGGGTCCACCTATATAAAGGATTCTAATTAGCTAATTAGTTTATTCTCCTTCTAAATCTTACTTATAATCTATAAATACACAATTATAGGTGTAAAAAATTAGGTTTTCCTAATGTTTCTTATCACACCTAACTCTTGTCCTAAAAAGATGAGCATTCGCTGTAAATATAATATGATCTAAGAGTCCAAAGTCGAATCCACAGAGAACTAAAGTTTTGATGTAACTATAAGTATCGCTATAAATATCAAGATTTTCATATCTAACTAATTAACTAACAAATTTAAAAATAAAAAAAAAACTAAATTAATAACTAAAGATACTAAGGGTTGGAAACAAGATTAGGGGGTCTAGAGTTGTGACTTTACCAATTGTCTGTCACGATCCAATTTTTCCTTATGGCAATGATAGCGCCCAACGTCGTCGCTAGGCAAGCCAATAGTGAATTAGTCACATAGTTGTTCTTTTTAATAATGTCAAAGTAGTTGATTTTATTTATTAAGAGAATGAATAGTAGGAATTTATAGTAACGTAAAGCATAAACAAACGAGAGAGTAAATACAGTGGATTTAATACTCAAAACTATAAAGTGTCTACTAGAATATTCCTAAAACCCGGTGTCACAAGTGTTTGTGCAACTAGTAGAATATACAAAACCTCTTATACTACTGTCTGGAATAAGATAGATAGAAAATAAATACAAAAGAGAGACTGCGGGTGCTGCAGAACAGACGCAAAGAGCAGCTCCCCATTTTGCCTCGGGTAACGGGGGTGTGCCCCTAAATAACTACCAGATGCACCTGCCTCAGATCCTGCACGATTAGTGCAAAAGTGTAGCGTGAGTACATAAACAATATGTACCAGTAAGTGTCTAGTCTAACCTCGAAGAAGTAGTGACGAAAGGTTGACATTGACACTTACTATGGGCCAATAAATAAAGTACAGAAATTCTAAATAGGCATGGAACACATCAATAATAATAACACAATAACAAACAGTAAATAAGTGATTCTTTAACTAGAAGTCAATTTAAAATATCCAATTAGCACATACTAACTTCAATAACTAAAAGCCATCAAATAAACTATAATTTCTCAAGTCATGAAAGTAATTACAAGCGTATTCGGACTCCGGCATTAACACGCGCGATTTATGTCGATGTCGTACGACTCGATCCAGAACAATGTGATTGTCGAGAGTCAATCAACGCGAACCATAGATGCATCTACTATACTGTTGAGGCATTCGGCCCGCTCCACAAGAAGAGAGAATGTCTATGAACTCCGATTTAATGGCTACTACAAGACTAATCTACAAGGAGGCACAATTTCTTCCAACGGTCATGTAACCCGCCAGAACGCAAGTAATCGAAGTTCGGTCTTTACGAATCCTTTATCAAGTTTGCATTTAATTTAAGCACTTAAATTAACAAGTAGAGTGCAAACAATACAAGTATTTCATGATAGAGTCCTGAAACTACTCGAACATAAGCATGATTTGTAGCTACGCACGGACTCTTGTCATTTTGTGAGTACATAGCACCCACAATTAGTAGCAAATATTAATTTAAAATACTTATGGGGGTAAATTCACATTTACAAAGTTAGGCAAGAGACTTACACTACAAAAAAAGGCGTAACTGCGGGGGTTATTTTTAAAGTTTGCGGCAGTTTAAAACCCCCGCAATGTGTTGTTGCGGTAGTCCTTAAAACCCCCATAATAAGAGTCGTCGCAATCGATTTGCGGCAGTTTTTTGCTGACCGCCAGAACTAAGTAGCGGAGGTTACTTCGCGGCGGTTGACCCCCGCAAATCTAAAACTTAAATCTATTTAAAATAATTTTTAGTTATGACTTGCGACGGTTTTAAACCTCCGCAATATATTTTTTATTCTTTTTATTAGCTTATATTTAAAGCCCCTGTCAGTCATAACTTCAAGAATTTATTGAATTTTTTAATTCATATGTTATTGAAAAAATCACTAATTAAGTTGTAAATCATAATCAAAGCAAAAAAGAATATTTTAAAGTTAAAACAAATCGATAACATATCATAGTATCACAAAATTACGTTATCATAAAATATCACTAGTATTTAAAACTAAATTGTCAACATTAAGTAGCATCACTCAAAAATTATTTTAAACATGAAACATTCACTCGAACATTCTAACTTCAGCGTCAACCACACAATTACATCGTCACAATTAATTATCTAAGACAATTACAATGAAATTAACGGTTGCCACTAGAATTACTATCACCGCATGATCTTCTTGCGTTCATTGGCGAAAGGGGTCCACTGTCCGCATCACTTGGCTGCATAAAAAAAATAAAGCATAAAAAGCATGTCAGAACCAGAAACGATAGTAATCTAGGTTCTACCAAATAATGTAAGTAAATAAGTGTAACAACAGCAGATGCAACAACAAGGCCAGTTGTACTTATAGATTCACAAGAAACTAGTGTTAGACTTGTGCACACATTGTAGGACTAGAAAAAAATATTGAATAATTTTACTTACCGTTGTAGGAGAAACCATCGAAGGAGAAGCAAAGAACCCCGCAAACTGCTCTGGTATAGTCCCTTCTTTTATTATCATATATGCCTTGAAAGCGTTCATCATTTGATTATGTTTATGTTGACATTGGGGCGAACATGAACCTTCAGTACTTGAAGAACTTGTACAACCAAAACGAGGTCTTACTTGTTTAAAAACTCTACTAGGGACAGGGCCTAATCCCAAACACCTCACGTTTCCAGACTGCTCTTTTCCTAGCACCTTACCAACGACATCATTTGGCGAAATTTGAGACTCGTCTATGGTGCTTTGGCTCAAAGCTAACTCATTTTTTTCCTGCACAAACAAAACCCATTGTCACAACTAAGCCAATAGGGATGCATTTGTCTAGTGTTTACTTTCAACACTCTATTTTTCCTCTGTATGTATAGTTTCCAGTTACATTTATTTTGGCAATCTTAGAGCACATGAACAATCTTTGTAATCTTGGTTTTAATAGAAAATGTTTGCAGGCTTCTTCTTTTTATTCTTCTTTTGCTTCTTACTTGTAGTTGGTTCATGGTCTTTACTGCTCTCCTTCTCGAGCTTCCATCTAGAAGAGTGACAATACTTTCATGCTTCTGTATTAACATCATCCTCCCAGTATAACATGTAATCATTTGGACAAGCATCTATCTTGATATAATCAAGACACAACTTACTGATGGTCTTCTTGGCTTCATAAAAAGAATGAGGAATCTTTGCAAATTCAAATTCATCTCTGAGTAGATCTAGTATCATAGTCATTCCCTTGTCACTTAACTCAAACAAATACTTTATGTGATAAAGCTTTAACAAAAATTTCAACTTTGAGTACTTAGACCCTTCATATAATTCTTGACGTCCATCTCTAAGCAACTCAAAAAAACCTTTGTTATTTGAAGTGGGCATATCATGTATCATTTCGTCTTCTCCGATTACTTGTGACGGACCTACATCAACACCCTCATGCCTTAAGCCCCCGAATTCTTCATTAATCAATAATTCTACAGGATTTTTAATGGGTGGTGCATCTTGAGTGACCTCTATGTTTCCAGAATTATGCAATACATTCATCTCCCCATGCATAACCCAAGTGACATAGTTTTGAGGGAACGGCTTTTCGATCAAATGATCAAACACTATATTTCTAGTCTTCCACTTCCTAAAACCACATTTAGGACATGGACACTTTATTTTATTTCCTATAGCTCCATTGTTAAATGCAAAATCTAGAAATCGATTCAAACAAAACAAATACTCTGGTGTGTTCCTTGGCATTCTAATCCAAGATTTATCCATTGAAAATTAGATTTGTACAATAATATCACTTATAAGATTTCAGAGGAAGAAAATGAGTAGTCTATTAGTATAAGTTAACAGAACAGAAAATTAATGCGCCCTTTTAGTTTTGATCAAGTGTTCAATCTTTAGGACTCAATAAGGGTACTTGAGTCCAAAACACAGAGAAAATTAAAGTATGTTATGTATCTTGTCTAAAACTAAACAGAGAAAATCTAAAACTAACATTAAGTATCCAAAAAATAGCAAAAATAAAATTAAAGCCACATGCAATAGTTACAAAAGTTAATGAATTTCTATAGCAATTTCTTTTATATAACAACTCCACCTCTGAATATAATTATTATTATGGTTAATAAGTAGTAATCGTGATTTCTATAACAAAATCTATATAACAACAAAGAAACGATGAAGAAATACAATTCCTATAAAAGAACGCAAAAATATCATGTATCAAAACTCTATTTTCCTGTAAATTTTGGATTAAAACAGTCACCTTTTCCTTCTTCCAGCAATATTCACTCAACAAAAAAAACTAAACAATGTCGCATCACAACAGAAACTGAAAACCCAAAAAGGGTTAAACTCAAAATCCCCAAAAACACATCAATTTCCAATTCCTTGGCCAAAATCAACCACAATCCCAATGGGAAAGATGAAAGACCCATTTGTAGAAATGACATTGCACTAAACCAAAAATAGGGTAGAAGAACTTACTATAATTGAAGATACTATCTATTACTATGCCCGAGTGAGTGATTGAGATGCCTTTGCCACTACTATAGGGGGGAAACGTGGGGAAAATCAAAGAAAAAAAAGGGAAAAACGAGGATTTATGTCAACTCTTGCAAACAGAAAGAAAAATTTACACAAACTTTCAATTCTAAGAAAATTAAAGTAGAAAGAATCATGAAATTTGAGTTAATCTCTCAAATTGAGACTTTTACCTTGAGTTTTTTAGAGTGGCGGAGGTTTTGAGCGTGAGAAGGTTTTGAGCGTTTGAGAACTTTTGAGCTTTTGAGAAGTGGGCGGAGTTTTTGAGAAAAAAATGAACGAAGCAAAAAATAGCGTGAGAAATATTAGCGCGCTGTTTTTTTTTTAAATAGCGTAGGTTTTCAACCACCGCTATTTTCTTATATTGTGTCAGTTAAGAAAACCCCCGTTATATAATGGAATTTGCGGGGATTGGAGCTGACTCCCGCTATTAAACCGCCGCAATTAGGTCCTTTTTTGTAGTGTTACTTCGTCCCAAAGCTCACGTCCTGCTCCACAAATTCACTCTAAAGCCTCAAGTCTGTGCCGAACAATGCGAAGCTAGATAAATATTATATAAATTAATCAATATATACTCAGAAGTTCATAATTTATCTATTCGAGTAATCACCCAACCCAAATTAGAAGAGCCCTAAAATTTACTCCGGTACCACGTGCCCGTATTTTGGATTTTTTTGAAGATAACCGTTACTCATGACCTCCTGAACTCAAATATATAACGTATTTCAATTTCCACCACCAAAACCATGATTAAATCCCAATTTTACCTAAACCCTAGTTTCTTCACAAAATCCCATCAATTTCACATTTTTTCCATGTTAAATCTACTTATGATTTGCGTATTTAGCTAAATAATTAATAGGGATCACTTATCTCTTGATGTTGATGAAATTCCCTACAAAATGCTCTCAAAATCGCCAAAGACCGGATGGGAAATGAGGGAAATTAAGCTAAGTCTCGTAAAAAAATCTCTTACACCAGTCGCAGATGTCGCATTTGTGACATCATGTTCGCAAATGTGATGGTATCAAATGCAACAAAATCACCACAAATGCGAAGACTGGCCGTCTCTGTCAAGGTCGCAAATGCGAAGATGGGCAGCTCGCAAAAGCAGCAGAAATTTTTTCAATTGCGAACCCCTCAGCGTTTTCCCAATCTCGCAAATGTGAATCCTTCCTCGCAAATGCAAGTTCGCAAACGCGAACAGAACTTCGCATTTGCGAGACCTGCAGCACCAACCCATAAAACAAGAAAAACTGAAGTTCTTTCATCACTCCTAACGCGCTCAAAAGTCACCTGAGCCCCCAGGGCTCCACACCAAACATCCACACAAGTCTAAATATATCATATGAACTCACTTGCACAATCAAAACACCGAAATAACATCTAGAATCATGAATCAGACGCCAAAATACATGAATTAAATCATGAAACTCAAGAACTTCTAGAAACACTTTCGCGCGTCTGATTCCTATCAAATCTACTTAGAATGACGTTAATTTTGCGTACAAGTCATAAATCACCATACAGAACTATTCCCAGGCCCGAAATCCCAAACAGACCTCAATAACACCAAAACTTACTCCAAACAAAATTTAAAGAACTTGAAAACCTTCAATGTGCCAATGTTCAACATTAAGCGTCGAAATGCTCCCGGGTCAACCAAAATGTGATCCGAACACACGCCCGAGTCCAAAATCATCACAGAAACCTATTGGGACCGTTAAATCCCAGTTCCGAGGTCGTTTACTTAAAACATTGACTCAAGTCAAACTTGACCATTATGGACCATTATTAAGGAATTAAGTGTTCCGATTTCAACCCGAACCCTTTCAGACTCGGACCAACCCTCCCCGAAAATCATAAAATAGTAAAGCACATATGGGGAGTTTAAATTAGGGAAACGGGGACCTAGAAAGAAAAACAAGCGGTCGGGTCGTTATATTGTCGGAATCCTTCCCGCTACGTCTTCCATAATATCGCCTAAGTAATCTCTACTGATTGTGAGCATGACTTATCGTAATTATCTCTTGAGAAACTACAATAATTTACTAGTTATATTTTCTCGAATTACAATAGCTCGCACTTATTTATTATGATTACGTAAAAGCTTCGTTATCTCTAATCCCACTTTTAAATCCGTTGTATTGATCTTTCATATATGTTAGGAGTGATTTTTCTCAACAACCACCTAAATATGTACTATTTTTCAAGCAATACATAACAAATAGGCATCGTTAATTGAGATCTCTTCAATTAACTAAAATAAGCACGTAGTTGAACAAATAAAAAAATTCAAAGACTCAATCATATCAAAATGTATCAACAATTCATACTACAAAAGGTTCCATCAAAACTCTAGATAACAGAATTAGCTACTCATAAAAGTATGTAAAACTACAATACTAAAATTCATAACCAATAATGAAAATAGGAAGAAGAAAGTGAAAAACTCGTAGAAGAATTCTCCGCGTTGCTCCTAGTGTGTAGCAGCTTTTTTAGGTCGAATCCACCCTCATAAAATGAGTTTAAGGACTATTTATATATGATATGGTTTTCATGGGGCGAAATAATACAAGCCCACTTCGGAACAGCCTTTTTAGGTTAGCTCGTTCACTCTCTCGTGCGCACGCGAGAGTGAACGAGAGAAGTTCTTCTCTTTTTCTTTTCCTTCTTGGTCTCTCGTGCACTTCCATGACTTTTTGCCTTAATCCGCTGTTTTTATTTCAAGCTCCCCTCATCTAGATCATTTACTCTCTTATGTGTACGTGAGAGTGAATGAGTGAAGTTCTTCTGTTGTCTCTTAGTCCCGAATAAACTTGTTTCACTCACCTTTTGTCCAACTTGCTCGTACACATAAGAATGCACGTAATTAGCATAATTCACTACAAAAACTCATGTAACCTCCCACAGCCACACTAGTTATGAGATGACTATACACCGAAAATTATGCATTTTTAGTCGTTTATCAACATCCCACACTTAACCTCTTGCTCGTCCTCGAGCAATTCTCAAAATTAAGCACAATGACAAGAAACACATTTTAACAAAAATTACTCAAATATTTCACCAATGAAAATGGTTTATACCAACACTTAGAACCCAACATAAGAACTGTTGACATCTTTCTTCAAAATTAGACTCATACCAAGACTATTTAAAATATTTGTGCGACTTCTTCTAATATCTAGCTTCAAAAGATGACTCCAATATATTTCCTACTATGACTCACTTCTTGTGTCAACTCAAATTTCCTCGACTTTACCAATACTTTGTATATCATGTGCCTTTACCACAATCAAAGAGAGAAATTAGTCCACACACTCAAAAATGCATTCAAGTATAATTCAAGGATTTAGGATGTATTTGGTATGAAGGGAAAAAAAATTCGGAAAATATTTTTCAATTTTCCCATGTTTGGTTGGTTTAAATATTTTAGAAAATATTTTTCTTATCAACTCATTTTCCTCCAATTAGAGGAAAATGTTTTCCTTATCAAGAGAATGAAAAAAAAATTCCAAAACTCCTTCTCAAATTTCTCCACCATATTCCCTACTCTCACCAACCCACCCACCTAACCCCAACCGATGCCCTCGCTCTAAAAAAGTTTTTTTTTGGTCACCACCCACCCTACTACCCCCACCACCCCTCCCCTCCCCCCCCATACAAAAAACATTTTTTTGTAATTTTTAAATTTCTGTTTTTTATTTTTTCTGCACCACCACCCCCACCCCTTCTTCCTTTTTTCCANACTTTTTTTGTAATTTTAAATTTTTATTTTTTTTGTTTTTCTGCACACCTCCCTCCCCCATGATAAGTAGGGATTTTGACCGTTTATTTGCTCTCTTTTACTTGTGTTTTAGGTCAAAAATGCTTAAAGGTATTCCCGAAAACTAATGAAATGTCCTGGCTTACAGGAACGTTGTACTATGAGCCAAAGGAATCAAAATCAACTCATAAAGGAGTCAAAAGTGATCAAGAACCAATACAGAGCATAAAGGCTAACTATGCAGGGAACATAATTCTAGTGTGGCCGCATAAAAAGGTTCAGAGACTTGAATTTGTGCAAATCAAGAAGTGCATACCGCACATATATTATACGGTCGCAAAAGTCTTTGTGCGGCCGCATTCAATACTATGCGGTCTGCAATAAATGAGATTCAGAGAGTTAGCATTTTGGCAACTAAAAGAGTGCGGACCACACCAAAATTGTGTGGCCGCAAGTGCGGTCGCACACAGAATTATGCGGTCCGCAGGAATGAAGATTCAAAGGGCTGGTTCAAGTCCAAAGTCAAGGAAGTGCGGACCGCATCACTTTTATGCGGCCGCATAATCAAGAGCGTGGCCACATTCAGAACTGTGCGGTCTACAAAAGTCTAGCAAAAGCCAGAACTCAAATTCAAGAATGCGTACCGCACCATAATTATGCGGCCGCAAAAGCAAGTGTGCGACCGCACTCAGAATTATGCAATTGCACAACCTACGCAAGGGCATTTTTGTCAAATAATTTCATCTTAGTATAAATAGAACTAGATTTGTATCTAAACTCTAGATTTTCATCCCATAATCTAATATTGTGGATTATATCTTCAATTCTTCTTTAGTTTCTGCAATTTCCATGAGTAGCTACACTCATAGCTAGGGTTGTGACTCAACCCTAGTGTGAGTATTTAATAGATGTTTGATTTAGGGCTTGTTAGTGATTGTGTTAGTGATATTTAGCCTAATTATTGCTACAACTCAAGAATTAATGGTTGCAAACATTGATTCATGCCTAAATGACTTAGTCTCTACTTGAGAAAATGGAACTAAGTTTAGGAAAAGTTTCCTAACAAGGAATTGGGGTGAACTCAAGAAATTGATAGCCCCAATTAAAGGATTAAACCTAGAGATAGTAATACCCGACTTGATCTAATATCACTTGATTTGTATAAATACCCATTTGGACTTGAGAAAGCCAAATTGGGAAAAATCACTCAAACTACCAAGAGGTATAGAGTGAGTACCCAGGTGTGATAGCTATTTACAATCCCAACTAATCAAGTTTGCCCTGGAAATTATAACGCATTAGATAACCACCTAGGTAGAAGTCACGGCCCTAGTCCCTTTAAACGTTTGAAAAACACAAAACAAAAATATTGTCCTTAGTTCTATTAATTGAAATCGATAGATTAAAAACAGAAATAAAATATCAACCAAGTTTGTGGAAGTACAATTAGAGACAAAACTCGCAACTCGCTTAGATATACACCTAATTACAATTATTAAATCCATGTGGATTCGATCCCGACCTTAGTTGGGTTATTATTGCATCGACCGCCTCGCTACTTAATAGTAGTGTGGATTTGGACCCGATCAATTTTTGGCGCCGTTGCGGAGAGTTACACGGTTTTAGCTAGTATTTGTGTGTTTTGTCTTTATTCCCTTCCGTGTTTCTAATTTTGTTTGTGAATTACTTTTAGGTACGAAATGGCTCTTAACAGCGAGCCCCTCGGAAATATACCATTGGGGGAGGAGGTAGATGACGAGCAAGTGGATGAGGTTCATCTCGAGCCTCAAGTACAAAGGAGAGGCCGACCGCTTCATGATAATATCCCAAACCCTCCCCCACCTCCACCAAGGGAAGCACACCGGGTGTTGCCCAATGAAGGCTATGCTAGTGCAATAGTCTCGTCCTGGATTAGGGCGGGCAACTTACAGATAACCAATGTGATGCTTACACTCCTTGAGCAGCGGGGTTTCTTCACCGGAGCTCCACACCAAAATGCCTACAAACATCTCAAAGGTTTTGTTGATACATGGTGGGGGAGCAGGCAAACGAATGAATCTGAGGACACATTGTGGTTTAGGCTATTTCCCTTTTCTCTACAAGAGAAGGCTTTGGATTGGTTAGAGAGATTGTCGAACCATTCCATCCACACTTGGGATGAGTTGGCCGAAACGTTCATAGACAAGTTCTTCTCTCCAGGGCATATGGCGACGCTAAGAGATAAAATTTTGTCTTTCAAACAAGAGCCAAATGAGCCATTGCATGAGATTTGGGAGAGATATTGTACTATGGTCAAGGAATGCCCGAACAATGATATGACCGAGGCCATAATCCGACAGACGTTTTTCGAGGGGGGGTTACATAACGAATCAATGTGTGGTAAATCAATTCACCGGGGGTAACTTCATGAACACGCCTTATTCTGAAGCTTGTGAAATATTGGATGAGATGGCGGATACCTCTTCGGAGTGGCAAAGTAGAGACAATGTTCCTCAGAGTAACCCAAATATTATTCACCTACACAAGGAGCTACATGATCATGAGCAAGCTATTGCGGAGTTGACAACCATAATGAACCAATTGGACAAGGCTCGGCTTCAACAGGTAAATGATATGGAAGGAGTGAACCTGATGGTAAACAAGAGACGGCAACGAGGTCAACAAGTACAAAACCATCTGGAGCAATTTGAGCAAAGTAATAGTGCGCTTAGCCAAGATGATGCATATGATGAGCAAGATGAAGAGGTTCAATATGTCAAAAATTATCAAGATCAAAAGATCAATGCTCCAAATCAACAACAATGGAGAACACAGGGAAACCAAGGGAATAGGAACAACCAAGGCCACCAAGGTAATTGGAGTGGTGGCAACAACAATAGCCAAGTCAATTGGGGTAATCAAGGCAACAATCAAAGAAATTGAGAAGGAAATAATCAAGACAATTGGGGTGGCAACAATAATCAAGGGGGTTGGAACAATAGTAATCAAGGAAATTGAGGGTCGGGCTCTCAAAGGCCCCCAATGTATCAACAACTGAATAACCGACATCCATATCCGTCGCAAGGTCCTAGTTCTTCCAACAATGAAATGGGACGGATTGAAAATACGTTCAAGCAAATGATGGAGAAAAACGCCGACTCAGATGCCCAATTAGCCTCCCGCAACACTTCTATCCACAACTTGGAGGTCCAACTTGGCCAAATTTCTCAAGCTTTAAATACTCGCCCTAATGGGGCACTACCTAGTGACGGCGGTAACCTAAAAGTGGGAACAATATGGGGAACGCAATGTCCGTGACAACAAAAAGTAGGAGAGGTGGAGTTGCTAGTACCTCAAATCAAAGAGGAAATATGGATGATGATGTATTGGTTCAATATGATGATGTGTCAAACAATGATGTGCAAGCAAATGATGAGGTGAGGATAGAAATTGATGAAAGTGTGGAGGAGACACAAGATGATGTGAACCCATGTAGGGAACATGTAATAGACATACCGGATCCGGTAGTGCCGAAGGCTAAGGCTCCCTTGCCAAGGCCTCCTCATCCATATCCTCAAAGACTTGCAAATCAAAACAATGAGAATCAATTCAAGAAATTCATTGATATGATGAAACGTTTTTACAAATACTGGGATATGCCAAGTTCATGAAAGACTTGGTAACAAAGAAGAGATCAATGAACTGTGAAACGATCAAAATGACACATCAAGTGAGTGCCATTGTGCATTCCATGGCTCCAAAGTTGGAATACCCCGGTGCTTTTACAATCCGGTGCACTATTGGGAGTGCCAATTTTGCCAAACCTTTATGTGACTTAGGAGCAAGCATTAACTTGATTCCATATTCTGTGTTCAAGACATTGGGGATTGGGTAACCAAGACCCACATCCATGAGATTGCAAATGGTGGACTGGATAATGAAGAGGCCATTGGAGATAATTGATGATATGTTAGTTTGAGTCAACAAGTGCATCCTTCCCACAGATTTTGTGATACTTGACTGTGAGGTTGACTATGAGGTGCCGATCATTTTGGGGAGACCTTTCCTTGAAACAGGGAAGGTCTTAGTTGATGTGGAAGCTGGTGAGCTCACCTTCCGGGTGGGCGATGAAAAATTTATGTTCCATGTTTGTAAATTAATGAGGCAGCCTAATAGCAACGAAGTGTGTTCGCTCGTGGATCTTGTGACCGAAGTAATTATAGATGACACAAGTGTTGTGATAAATGTTTAAGTCACCTTGGAAGCTGTGTTATTGAATCATGATGAGGATGAGAAGGAAGGCTATTTAGAATGTGTCAATGCTTTGCAAGGAATGGGATCATATACATATGGGCCCGGAAAACTTTCCTTGGACCTTGAAAACCGAAAGACTCCACCAACAAAGCCCTCAATCGAGGAGCCTCCCACATTGGAGTTAAAGCCCTTGCCTTCACACCTCAAGTATGAGTCTCTAGGCCCTTGTTCCACTTTACATGTTATTCTTTCCTCGTGCTTAACTAACGTGCAGGTAGATTCCACCCTTGGGGTGCTTCAAAGGAGGAAGAATGCAATAGGTTGGACATTGGAGGATATTCGAGGTATAAGCCCTGCCTTTTTATTGAACAAAATCATATTGGAGGAGGATGCCAAACCCTCTGTGGAACATCAAAGAAGATTGAATGAGGCCATGCAAGAGGTAGTGAATAGAGATCATCAAGTGGTTGGATGTTGGGGTTGTCTACCCCATTTCCGATAGTTCGTGGACCTCGCTGGTGCAATGTGTCCCAAAGAAAGAGGTGATGACTGTGATTACAAATGACAAAAATGAATTGATCCCCACAAGAAATGTCACCATGTGGAGAGTGTTCATGTATTATAGGAAGCTCAACAAAGTTACTTGGAAAGACCATTTTCCGCTTCCATTTCTTGATCAAATGTTGGATAGGTTAGCCGGACATGCTTATTATTGCTTCTTGTATGGGTATTCCAGATATAACCAGATTCTTATTGCACCTGAAGACCAAGATAATACCACTTTCACTTGTCCATATGGCACTTTCGCATTCTCGCGGATGCCATTCGGGTTATGCAATGCACCAACAACTTTTCACCAGTGTATGATGGCAATCTTTACTGATATGGGAGGACTTTCTCGAGGTTTTCATGGATGATTTATCTATTGTGGGGAATTATTTTGAAGAGTGTTTGCACAACCTGGATAAGGTATTGGCACGTTGTGAAGAAACTAACTTGGTTCTTAATTAGGAGAATTGTCACTTTATGGTCGATGAGGGAATTGTCCTCGGCAACAAGATTTCCAAGAATGGTATTGAGGTTGATAAAGCAAAAATTGAAGTGATATCCAAACTCCCTCCCCCTACTTCCATGAAGGGAGTGAGGAGCTTTCTAGGTCACGCGGGGTTTTACCGCTGGTTCATCAAGGATTTCTCTAAGGTGGTGAACCCCTTGTGCAAACTCTTGGAGAAGGATGTCAAGTTCCTATTTAATGAAGATTGTATGAGGACATTTGACTCAAGTATAAGTTGACTACCACTCCTATTATTATCGCGCCAAATTGGAGCTTACCATTTGAGCTCATGTGCGATACAAGCGATGTGGCGGTTGGAGCGGTATTGGGGAAAAGAATTAACAAGATATTACATCCGGTCTACTATGCTACTAAGAACATGAACGAGGCCCAAGTCAACTATATGGTGACCGAGAGAGAACTCCTAGTCATTGTCTTTGCTATGGAAAAGTTTCGCCCGTACCTAATGGGTACCAAAGTGATTGTTCACACCGATCACGTGACACTTCATTATTTGATGATCAAAAAGGACTCTAAGGAAAGATTGATGCGGTGGGTACTTCTTCTACAAGAATTTGATCTTGAAGTCCAAGACCGCAAGGGGAGTGAGAATCAAGTGGCTAACCACTTGTCCCGATTAGAAGGGGGGGGGATGCCATACGATGGCCTTGAGATCAATTATTCATTTCCGGACGAACAACTCCTTTCCATGTCTATGATTGGGATGCCTTGGTTTGCTGATGTGGACAAATATCTTGTGAGCGGCATTGTCCCGAATAAGTTCTCTTTAAATCAAAGGAAGAAGCTCAAATGGGACTGCCTGGACTACTATTGGGATGAGCCATATCTCTTCAAAATTTGCACTGATGGTGTTATCTGGAGATGTGTACCAGAAGATGAACAATTGGGTATTCTTGAAGCTTTCCATTCTTCGCCATATGGTGATCACCATGGTGGAGAAAGAACTTCTACAAAGGTCCTAAGTCGTGGATTCTATTGGCCTACCCTTTACAAGGACGCTAGCGAGCTCGTTAAATGTTGCGATCAATGCCAAAAGGTCGGTGGGATCTCCAAGAAAAATGAGATGCCTCTCACCACCATCCTAGAGATTGATATTTTAGATATGTGGGGCATCGATTTTATGGGTCCATTTGTGAGCTCACGTGGGAACACCTATATTTTGGTTGTTGTGGATTACGTGTCCAAATGGATTGAAGCTGTGGCTTTGCCCAACAATGAAGCACGAAGTGTGGTAGCTTTATTGAAGAAGAACATATTCACAAGGTTTGGTACCCCAAGGGCCATCATTAGTGATGGGGGATCACACTTTTGCAACAAATCCTTCGACACTCTACTCTCCAAGTATGGTGTCACTCACAAAGTGTCAACCCCCTATCACCCCCAAACAAGTGGACAGGTTGAAGTCTCCAACCAGGAGATCAAGAGTATTCTGTCAAAGACTGTTAATGCAAACTGGAATGATTGGTCGAAGAAACTTGATGATGCTCTCTGGGCCTATAGAATAAATTACAAAACATCAATTGGTGTGTCTCTGTATCGGTAGGTGTTCGGGAAAGCTTGTCACCTTTCGGTGGAGCTAGAGCATAAGGCCACGTGGGCATTGAAGAAACTGAACCTTGAGTGGGGTGTAGTTGCAAATCTTCGAGTGGAGCAATTGAATGAACTTGATGAGTTCCGGTTCCATGATTACTCCAGTTTGTCCTTATATAAGGACAAGATGAAGTACCTCCATGATAATTATATCTGGAACAATGAATTAAAAGAAGGTGACCTTGTCCTTTTATTCAACTCTCAGTAGCGGATGTTTCCGGGAAAGCTGCAATCAAAGTGGAGTGGCCCTTTTGAAGTTGTACATGTGACACCTTTTGGTGCTCTAGATTTGAAAAATAAGAATGGAGAGATGTTTAGAGTCAATGGGAACCGGGTGAAGCACTATCTTGGTAAGGTTGATGATGGCAACGTTGTGGCATTGCTCCATTTCAAGTGAATGATGGTAACATGCGTCGTGCCGCGATGTTAAATCAGGCACTTCCTGTTAGGAAACCCATGTGTTTTTCTTTCTCTTGATTTTCTTTTTCAGATTAGGCATTGTTTTGGGCTAACTGGTTGTGAAATGCATACAGGAAGATGGGTGTGCATTGCAGGAACTTTGCAAGGAAAAATTGACTAAGTATTGAAAATGTGCGAACCGCACCAGAATTATGCGGATCGCACAAGCACTTTGCGGCCGCACAATTCTGTGTGCGGTCGCACAACTGGGAGATGAAAAATGCCAAGTCTCTGAAGTTTGTCCTGACAAAATTCCTTAAGGATTTACGGCCGCACACAAAACTTTGCAGACCGCACGAATTATGCGGTCGCAGTCATTTTTATGTGGACTGCATCATCATCTCAAGGAGCAGGTAAGGAGTGCGGACCACACCAAAATTGTGCGGCCGCACTTAGGTAAGTTAGTGGGCCAGCTAGGTCAAAGTATAAATAGGACTTTTCTAAGTTTTTCACACTTTACAAACTTTGACCTTTTGAGACCAACCTAGCACAGTGCACACTCCTTTTGTGCTCAATCTTCTCTTATTTCATCAAATGTGAATCTTATCTACCTATTCACTACTGGTATGTTAATTTCAATGCTTTAGATTCTTCTTTTTCTTTTTATTTGTTTTAGGCTTTTTGGTCTAGTGTTAGGTTCATGCCTAAATTATCAATAGATGGTCAAATCTTGCTTAGCATCATGTGGGTAGCGTCTTAAATGCTAAATGGGGCCTGGGTAAGTAGCAAGTCATGCTTAATTGCTAAAAAAACATGTCTTATTAGTGATAATCCATGTGTAAATCGTAAGTCAGTGCCAGTTTTAATTGAATCATGCGGCCACGCTCATTTTTGTGCGGTCCGCACTAGGGTATGCGGCCGCATACATTTTTGTGCGGTCCACAGTACCCTAAGTTTAGGGCAATTGTGATTAATGATATTGTGCAACCGCACTCAATTTTGTGCGGTTCGTAGTAGACTTGTGCGGCCGCATTCAAATTTGTGCGGTCCGCACAGTTGAAACTTCAGAGACCTAGTTAGACATTGTGCGACCACACTCAAAATTGTGTGGTCCGCAATAGGTTTGTGCAGCCGCACCCATTTTATTGTGGTCCACACTAAGACAACTTCAGATACCCCAGTAGTCTCAATCTGGGCGTGCGTCCCCACTCATATTTGTGTGGTCCGCACTAGGCAATATGCGGTCGCACTCATTTTTGTGCGGTCCGCGCTGGGTAGCCTGCGGCCGCACTCACTTTTGTGCGGTCCGCACTGCCCATTTTTGAGACTAAGTACTGTACTTTCAATCTTGATTCTCTGTACATTACAAGCTCCAATTCTAAATGATTTCCACTACTTATGTGCTGCAAACAATGCTTCGCTCACGTGGCAGAGGAGATACATCGAAAGGGAGGGCAGAACCCTCCCGACGCCGGGGTCAAGGAAAAACCAACATGCCACTTTCAGTTCAAAAGGTCCTAAGCAAGAAAGCTACGCTCAATAGACCACATCCTGAACCTTCAGACACCAGTGAATACCTCCCATCTGGGGAAGCTTCTGAGGGTAACTCAGTGCAAGCACAACTGGAAGCCCAATCACAACAATTCCCAGGGTGACTCCGCCTTGTCAATGAATCTACCTCCTCTTTCAATTCTTCTGAAGGTTTGGAGGAGGGTAGTCAAGCTTCTGAGCCCTCTCCCCCACCTGCTCCATTAATCCCATTAATTTGGATGATGATAATGAGGTCCCGGACGATGGGAAAGGGGGTGATACTACATTTGGGGGTTTAGAAAGATCAAGGAAACCGGAGTTATGGGAAGACAGATTCGTCAGTGCCAAGGCCTTTGCCAAATTCAGAGAATGGTGGTCACAAAATTCGCTCACTCTTGAGCGATAATTCTTGACAAAAGATTTGAGAAAGCACAACCCCAATGTCCTCAAACAGTTTCAAGAGCGCAAAGGATGGAAATGGTTCACCTCCAGCATGTTAGATGCAAATGAGAACCTGGTCAAAGAATTTTATGCCAACGTTGCTCATATCAAAAAGGGTACCAAGGTGACAAAAGTCTGGAATTTGGAAATCCGCTTTGACGCCCATGTACTGAACCAATATGTAGGATTTGAGGAAGTAGAAGCAGTGCAATATTTGGAAAAGCTAGCTATGTGTGATGCAGTTCGCCCTTGGCTAACTGAGATGCTGGCAATCCGAGGGACAACACCTCCATAGCTCACAGTAGGGGTTCAAACAGTCCGAGCCACACTAAACTTTGAAGCAAAAGGGTGGAAAACAATCATGTGCATCCGTCTTGATCCATGCCTCCATGAAAACATCCTCGCAATTCTTTGTGCAGTTTTAGTAGCTTCCATCATGGCCGAGTATCCTATAAATGTGGGAGTCCTGATGTCTTGCAACATTTCCAATGCGGTCCAGAAGGAGGAGAGGTCATATCCCTACCCCAATTTCCTCACAATGTACTTCCAAGATCAAGGGGTGGAATCGAGGCATTATGATGTAGAGGTAAAGTCAAAGAAGCCTTTTTCATGGTACCACCTCGAGGGAGCTGACAACCCTAAATGGAAAGCTATTACCTCCATTGGACAGTCTAAAGAGCTAGTGGTAGTGGTTACTGGTTTAGTTGTTGCGCCCTCTACAGCAGTCGGTACTTCCACCAGAATAGCAGCCATGCCACCTTCATCCTCTGGACCATCTACTTCAGCTAGACTATTAGTTCCATTATCAGTACCGGCCTCATCTACTTACCCTCAGACTACGCTGCGAGTCTCTCAAACACTAGCGAGTCTCAACAACTGGATGCAGGAAGCTACCACAAAGTTGACGGCCATATCTAATGTTGTTGCAGCACAGTCATCAGCCCCAGCAGAGCCTCAGGTACCTCCTTCAGTGGAGGAATCATTGAATAAAATTCTGGACAACCAAAAGGTCATCCTAAAGACTCTAGCTACGCATGGGAAGGTCATCAAGGATTTGGGAAAACATGTCAAGAAGATGAGGAAGACTTAGGAATCAAAGGAGTCAGTAGAGAAGCTTCACAAAGAAGTTGAAAAGTTTTCATCTGTTGGAGATCTTACATTGGACCTGATAATGGAGCAGTCAGTCCCAGCAGCACATGCAACAGTGCCAAAGACATCAGAGGCAGCAGTCGGCTAGTCTGAGGAGTCGGCTGCAACTACACACACTGCTAAGGAGTTGATACAGATGCTCAGCAACCCACTAGTCCCTCATTCCGGAGAAGATGAGATACAGTTAGAGGAGACAGAAGGTGTTGAGGACCCCATGCAGGTTGAGGACACCACGCAGGCTGAGGACCCCATGCAGACTGAGACCACATAGGGAGTTTTCTGTACTCTCTACCACGCACGTTCATTTTGATTGACATTGACATTTGGTATGTAATAACTATTACACTATTTTTTCTTTATCTTTATTTTCTCTTTGGTATGTATATATTCTTCCGCATTTGATGTATATATTCATTTCCCTTATGTATATATTCGCTTTACTTCATTTTGTATATTCAGTTTACCTTTCGTAGTTTACTTCATAACTTCTTTAGTTTGTTTTTCCTCGGTAGCATAACTTCTTATTTACTTCAGTAGCTTCTTTTTTTTAATTAGTTAGATTCTTTTTATGTTTTCTGTGATGCCTTTGGTTTTCTTAATGTCACGGTTCTTTCCAAAGGTGGATGTTGTGTGAACCGGGTGGCTCTTCCCAACGATTGATGGAGTGACAACCTTCTTAAGGGATTGAGTATTTTTCTTTTATGTTTTGGTAAATATAGTAGTAATGAATAAAATAGTCTCAAGCAGGATTCTTTTGGTACTAACACATTTACCTCCGACATTATGATTAGAAACAAAGTTGTTGGCATAAAATAGCTCTAGTTGTGACCTTTAGACTCTTGTGTTGACTTAAACAATCATCGAGTGGTCCAGTCGAGCCATTTGTGATTTTCAATCTTAGCTAGGGTTGTTGTGGTCCCTCGACTATGTTCTCTTTAACAATCCAGTAGCTTGAGAGGTGAGGCGTTGAATTGCAAGTCCAAGTTCTCGTGCCAATAAGTCTAGAACTTGCCCTGAATGTTTATCTAGGCCAAATTCTAAGTGTAGATCGGATTGAGAAATGATTGTAGGTTCTCCTTCATCCAACTTGAGACTTGAAAATTTCCATAGCCTACCAATGTGATATCCCTAGTTAACCCCTTTGAGCCGAAGCCCTTTTTCTTTCAATAACCATGTTACAAGCCTTTATCCATTTTGTAATGACCCTCTCTTGGCACCCGATCTTTCCTTAGCATTCTTGAAAGACAATTGGCAAAAGCATAAGTTTGGGGGAAAGACGAGGAGTTTGAAAGTGATAAAACGTACAAAGACTAAAAAGAAATGAAGAAAAGGGAAGGCAAAGAAAAGAAAGAAAGGCCAAAAAGAAAATTTTCAAAAGAAAGTGAATAAGGTAGAAAGTTGAAGGGATTCAAAGAAAACAAAGATGAAAGGCATAGAGTAAATAGAAAAGGAGAAAAATGAATGTCATGATTAAGAAAGAGTGACATTACGTCTATCTAGTTCCGCAAAGGAAGAAGAAAGTGACTCAAAGATTCGAGAAAGTATGAGCCGAAAAGAGAGAATGGAGTTCTTAAGGAAAGATTAAACCATCATATTCCAACAAGTTCTACTTTGATCCAAAAGCCTTCATTACATCCCGCAAAACCCCTATATGATTTCAAGTTTAGTAAGCTTACATTAGTGGTAATTTAAATAAGGGTCAAGCTTATGGTACTTAGAGCCGAACTTGTGACATTCTTTTGAGAGAGATGAGCGAACTTCTTCACGATCCTTGTTTCGCGTGTTACATTCTAAAGTGAGATTTGCTCATGGTGAGTAGAGGAGGAGGAGTTTGGGATCCACAATGACCTACGTGATAGAGCGAGCTTCCTTGATGAATAAAGTCAACTCTTGATGCTCTAGTGTCACATTTGAACTATGGTACTCAAAAAGTCAAAACATTTTGTTGTTGATAATTCATATGTGTTGAGGGTAATTGTTAGTCCAATTGATGCATGATTGATTCACCTTAGGCCAGCTGAAATATCCTTTTTTTTCTATTGGAGGTGGGAATTGACTTATTTTCTTGAGGACAAGAAAAAGCTTAAGTTTGGGGGAGGTCATAAGTAGGCATTTTGACCACTTATTTGCTCTCTTTTACTTGTGTTTTAGGTCAAAAATGCTTAAAGGTATTCCCGAAAACTAATGAAATGTGCTTGCTTACAGGAATGTTGCACTATGAGCCAAAGGAATCAAAATCAACTCATAAAGGAGTCAAAAGTGATCAAGAACCAAAACAGGGAATAAAGGCTAACTATGAGGACCGCATAATTCTACTTGCGGCCGCATAAAGAAGGAGACTTGAATTTTTGCAAATCAAGAAGTGTGGACCACACAAATATTGTGCGGCCGCATTCAATATTATGTGATCCTCAATAAATGAGATTCAGAGAGTTGCCATTTTGGAAACATAAAGGAGTGCGGACTGCACCAAAATTGTGAGGCCACAGGATGTCAAGTGCGGTCGCACACACAATTGTGCGGTCCGAAGGAATGAAGATCCAGTGAGCTGGTTCAAGTCCAAAGTCAAGGAAGTGCGGACCGTATCACTTCTATGCGGCCGCATAATCAAGAGCATGGCCGCACTCAGAATTGTGCGGTCCGCAAAAGTCCAGCAAAAGCCAGAACTCAAAGTCAAGAATGTGGACCGCACCATAATTATGCGGCCGCACAAGAAAGTGTGCAACCGCACTCAGAATTATGCGGCCACTCAACCTCCAAATGGGTAATTTTTGTCATATATTTTCAGCTTAGTATAAATAGAAATTTTTGTCATTTTTAGGTTAAGTAATGTTTTAGAGGAGCACCTGTGTCGTCTACGTTTACTACTTTTGACAATTTTGTACTAGATTTGTCTCTAAACTCTAGATTTTCATCCCATAATCTAATATTATGGATTCTATCTTCAATTCTTCTTTAATTTCTGCAATTTCCATGAGTAACTAAACTCATAGCTAGGGTTGTGACCCAACCCTAGTGTGGGTATTTAATGGGTGTTTGATTTAGGGCTTGTTAGTGATTGGATTAACGATATTTAGCCAAGTTCTTACTAGAAATCAAGAATTAATGGTTGCAAACATTGATTCATGCCTAAATGACTTAGTCTCTACTTGAGAACGTGGGACTAAGTCTAGAAAAACTTGGCTAACAAGGAATTGGGGTGAACTCAAGAAATTGATAGCCCCAATTAAAGGGTTAAACCTAGAGATAGTAATACCCGACTTGAGCTAATATCACTTGATTTGTATAAATACCCATTTGGACTTGAGAAAGTCAAATTGGGCAAAATCACTCAAACTACCGAGAGGTATAGAGTGAGTACCTGGGTGTGATAGCTATATTACAATCTCAACTAATCAAGTTTTCCCTGAAAATTACAACACGTTAGATAACCACATAGGTAGAAGTCACGACCCTAGTTCCTTTAAAATTTTGAAAAACCCAAAACAAAAATATTGTCCTAAGTTTTATTAATGAAAATCGATCGATTAAAAATAGAAGTAGAATATCAACCAAGTTTGTGGAAGTACAATTAGAGCCAAAACTCGCAACTCACTTAGATCTACACCTAATTCCAATTATTAGCTCCATGTGGATTCAATCCCGACCTTAGTTGGGCTATTATTGCATCGACCGCCTTGCTACTTAATAGTAGTGTGGATTTGGACACGATGAACCCCCCCCCCCCCCCTCACACACACACACACACCTTGGAATTTATTTTTATATATATTTTTTCAGTTTTACTTTTTTCATATTTCGGTTTACATGTTCGAAATTTTAAAAGTTTCAAAGTTATGAGTTCAGAGGTTTATGTGTTTCGAAGTTTACGGGTTTAGAAATTATAAAGTTTACGGGTTCAAAATTTTGTGATTTCGAAAGTTTAGCAGTTCGGAAGTTTATGAAATTTGTGGGTTCGGAAGGTTGTTGGTTCGAAAGTTTATGGATTCATATTTATTGTATCTAATTATTTATGAATACTCTTGAGAAAATAGTTTCCTTAATTTGGGTACCAAACACCGAAAAATGAATAAGATTACTACTTATTTTTCAAGAAAATATTTTCTTGAAAAATATTTTCCGTTATACCAAACACACCCTTACACCTCGAAATAATTATCTTACTCTCTCAAGAAATTCATGTGCATCCTGAGGTCATCCCATAGCCTTGCCCGTAGTATATGTCTCTATTAATCTAAGCTTGCGAAGTTTAGAATCTATTTGGGTATAGTGGCTAACCCTCCTAAACACTTTATTACACTACACTTTACTTTCAAATACACGCTCTTCATGACCATATTAAGCAATGCCACGAAACCATGTACAATTTGGCCCTTCTTCTTTAAGCACAACTACGTATTCACTAGCCCGGATTAAAAGGAATTAAATGTGCATTTTCTATTTTTTTTTCATTTTACTTTTCTTTGTTTATTTCATTTTATTATTTTCTCTTTTTCTTTCTCTTTTTTAGCACTCTCCAAACTTAGGTTGCTCGGTTAATGTTCTTTCAAAACATACGTGCACCTTTTGGCCTTTTTCTGGTTCCACTTAAAAGCTACCCCAGCTTTCACCTTATTTGTCACGACCCAAAATCCACTAGTCATGATGGCACCTAACCCAAACTGCCAGGTAAGACAACTAATAACTATCCAATTCCACTAATATTAACAAGACAATTAAACAAAAGGAATTATCTAAATCTTATACATTCCCATAGGACTGGTAGTACACATCATGAGCTTCTACGAATAAAGTTTACAAAGCGATAATGAAATAAATACATAATATGTTTGAAAAGTACATAAACAGAGTTTTATAATCTAAGGTTACCCCGAACAAAGGAGGCAGCTACAACAGGGGCGCCGATACATCTTCAAATTCCGCAAGCATCAAGCACAGCAGCAATAGCAACCGAAATCTGCATGCAATGTGCAGAAGTGTAGTATCAGTACAACCGACCCCATGTATTGAGTAAGTAACAAATCTAACCTTAGGTTGAAAGAAATGACAAGCTAACATTAGGTCGAGTCCAATACTAGTACTCTACAACAGTTCCCGTAATAAACAGAGTATCTCAGAAGTAAAATGTTCAACTCGCTCACTGTTCCAGAAAATAAACATGCTTTTCAATTACCTTTGTGAGAACTCAAATCCTTTGCCAAAATGTCGAAATACAAGTAAGTTGAAAACTATAATTTTTTCCCAAAATCCTTTCAATAATAAGTAAGTTGTTTCATTTTCTTCACAAAATAACAAGTATAAAATACCTCTCTTAGCAATGTGTATAATAAGTCATGGACGACGTGATACTATATAACATGAGAAAAAAATGCATCTATATGCTTGTATGTCATGCGTGCATCAAAATGCATGTATGTCATGTGTCTATGCAAATGCCATGTATCTCGATCCACACTCATTAATAGTCGACTGCGCTCACTAGGGGTGTTCAGACTCCGAAAGGGCTCCTACAGCCCAAGCGCTATGCACGGACAACTCACGTGATATGATATCAATACCTAGATCCGCACGGACAACTCACGTGCTATGGTATCAATACCCTCACAACCAGGCCCTAGGCCTTACTCAGTCATCAAGCTCTCCAGTATCACTCACGGGCTCACAGTGTCAAGAAACTAGCCTGACAACAGGAATATGATGCATCAACAATTAACAACTGAGACTGAGATATGATATGAATGCATGAACATGACTGAGTACAAGATATCTATGAAGTCTGTGAATTAACAGCAATAAACGACCAATATGGGTCTCAACAGTATCGACATAAAGTCTAAACATGATACCTAGCATGATTGATAGTTCAATAACTTCATCACATGGTAAAAACACAGATATCGACATAATAGGGCCACTATACTGGCCATGGGAAACATAGGGTCCCATCTCATAGGGCGCACGCCTACACGCCCGTAACCTAGCAAGTGTGTAACCTCAATACCAATCACATACACCTAATTCGAGGTTTCATACCCTCCACACTAAGTTTAGAAGAGTTGCTTACCTCAAATGAGCCAATACCAATGCCGAGACGGCCAAGCGATGCTCCAAAGATGTCATCCCGCGCGTTTCGACCTCCAAATGGCTCGAAACTGACCAATAATAATTCAAATACATCAAACAAAACTAAAGGAACCAATCCCGATCATAAAAGATCAACTCTTGAATCAAAACCTGAAATCAGCCCAAAAGCCCAGCTCGGGCCCGCACCTCGGAACCCAACAAAACTCACAAAATCTGACAACCCATTAGATTACGAGTCCATCCGTGCTAATTTCACTCAAATCCGACTCCAAATTGATGTTCAAAACTCAAAAAATTATATTATGAAACTTTAGGCCAACACCCCCAATTTCCTCCTTAGAAATCATCAATCAAAAGCTAAAATCGAAGATAGATTCATGGAATATAATCAAAACCGAGTAGAGAACACTTACCCCGATACTTGTGATGAAATTTGCTCCAGAAATCGCCTCAATCCGAGTCCCACATCTCAAAATATGAAGACAAACTAAAACCCTCAATTTTTATAAGTCTGCCCAGCACTTCCGCACCTGCGGATAAGTGGTCGCATCTGCGACTTTCGCTTTTGCGAAAAATGGCTCGTATTTGCGAAACTGGCCGATTCTGCGATGGCCATGACCGCATATGCGGTAGCACTTCAGCGCGACTACTGTCGCACCTGCGGACCTTCACTCCTCCATGAAAACTAGCACTTGCGGCCATCGCACCTGCGCAATATCAATCGCATGTGCGGAACACCAAAACCAACGGCCAACTTCAGCAACTTTCAAATCTCCAACTTGATCCGTTAACCACCCAAAACACACCTGAGGCCCTCGGGGCCTCAACCAATGATACCAACCAGTCCTACACCAATATACAAACTTAGTCGAACCCTCGGAACACTCAAAACAACACCAAAACACCAAATTTCCCTCGGATTCAAGTCTAAGAACTTCTAAACTTTCAAATTCCGCCAACGACGCCGAAACCTACCAAACCTTGTCCGAATAACCTCGAATTATGCACACACGTCAAAAATGACACTACGAACCTACTCCTACTTCTGAAATTCCATTCCGACCCCGATACCTAATTTTCCACTGCCGACCAAAATCGCCAAATTTCCAACTTTCGCCAATTCAAGCCTAATTCTATCACGGACCTCCAAATCACAATCCAGACGCGGTCCTAAGTCCAAAATCACCCAACAGAGCTAATGGAACCATCAGAAATCTAATCCGAAATCAAATTATAAAAAGTCAAACTTGGTCAAACCTTCCAAATTCAAGGCTTCTAACTGAGAATCATTATTCCAAATTAACTCCGAATAACCTGAAAATAAAAACCAACGATTCACATCAGTCATAATACCTCATAAGGAGCTACTCATGCCCCCAAACTACCGAGCAAAGTGCAAATACTCAAAACGACTGGTCGGGTCGTTACATCCTCCCCCACTTAAACATACGTTCGTCCTAGAACATGCCAAGAGTTTTTCTCAAAATCATCAAACCACCGCATAACCTTACCCTGCACATACCCGGTGGTGATCCTATGTCACCCTACCTAATATAGGTCCGATAACACAACATAAGTGAAATTTCTCAATTCAACCAAACCCACCAGCCTTAGAATCAAATTTTCACTCATCTGAAATTTCTTATAAGATCAGAATCTCGCATCTACACACTGTATAAGTCTTAACAAGTTGTATCCAACCATAGCCATAACTCAAGATGAAATCACATGATATCCCACATGACTCAACACTCATAGCGATAATTTATAATCACACTAGCTGCTCAGAACAACCCAATGCTAGTAATAAACCTCATATCTAACAAAATCTCACTCTAAATCCTTCGTACACTGCCAACAATGAAAGAACACGCGAAAACTCATAGCCATTCATCAAATCAACAAGTCGTAGAGATCCCTCTCCTTCAACAATAATTATAGCCAAAATCCTAAGCCGACTTCTGATTTTATCCTTCCAAATATACCGCAATCAAATTCGATAGCACCCATCCTAGATTCGACGACTTCATCTAATCGAATACCAACCAACCTACTGACACGCAACACCAATACTACTCGGATCCACAAACCGTGCAATCCATGAACCAATAAGCAACAACCTAAATATAGTCAGTCACGAAAATGATTCAGTCAAGAGAACCGTCCCGCAAACTCAACGGGTACCACCACCACAGAAAGCTAAGAGCCCATCACACACCGTAGAACCATCACCCGACTCTAACACAAAGGTTCATACCTCAACATAACTCCGCTGCAATGTGCGACTCCATCCCGACGATGGTCCACATCATATACCTCGAGCCACCTTGCTCAAAGTAATAATCACGCGAAATCGACATCCAGTACCCAAAATGCCTTATCATAACCACGGAGAATCAGACGATACAATGCCACACAAAAACTGAAAGAATATAACTAATACGCCCTCCATCATGCAGTATCCAATTACTCATCTCACTCAAATTCCGCTATAAGACCACAATAGGACCGCACCATGTGTGCCTAAAACCAATGAATCACAACTCCTCGTTGCATAGGAGAATAACTCACAAAAATTTTCATAACACGAATAATCTTAGCAACAACTGAATGGCACATCCCTCAACAATAGCATTACGGAGCCAACCAATCCGACTCGGTGTAGAATACACATCCCCAATTGGGCCTGCCAATGAACCCCAAATCAACTCTCGTCACCCACAATAGATAAATAACCCTCTGAAAGTCCACAATGACTGGATCTTAACACATACTATCTTCTGACTAACCCTAGTTACGTTTCACAGTCCACAACCACGAAACATTCTACTCATGGGAACTCCCAGTCTCCATATTCATAGAACACACAAATCACCATATCCGATCTCATCTATATCGCCTCGATGTCTAAGACTTCTCCAGTACGCGATCATCCCACAAGGAATATTTCTATAATTCTTCTGCGCCACAAAGCAAAATTTGAACATCAGCAGTTGATCAACTAGGAGAGCACCTCAATACCAATGAAGTATCCATAATCGAAACACGTCGCCCCTTCTGAAATGTACACTACCATCAAACCATACCAAGTAGTAATTTCATTTACCCAATCTCCTTCATAACTGAATTGTGACCTTGCCCATGAAAATCTCCATCCCACACTTCACACCACATATATCGTGCCATCATATGAAAGTATGAGAACTTCATAATCCGCTCCGAGTGACAAGCAACTACTCACGCAATTAGCAAGAACTTCTCATTTGATCTCATCCAGGAGAAAATCACAATACGCAACATGCCCCTCGCACCAGTAGGAAATATACATCTCAACCCGTGGTAGAAATCATCAAGAACTCTCTGAAACCCATTTACACTTAACCACACCGTTAGGACTGAATTCCTCTAACTCAACCAAACTATGCAAGCCGTCAAAACCCGAGAGTATCGCCATAAAACACCTAAAGAAACTCACTACATCATAAGAACCAGAAGAGCCAATCACATTTGTTACCATGTTGATCCAACTCGTCACCTAGCTGTCCTAATTCTCCAAGTTCCTTCTGGATTACCTTCAAATTGATACTTCTCCCTGACATAATACCACAATCTGCAACTGAAACTTACCACACGAGACCCTAGCATCAAACCATGTCGTCCTAAGGCTCATAAGCCGTTGAATGCTCTTTTAAGCACCCAAAAAGTCCCACAACCGAGACACCCACTCTGAAGAGACCTTCTGTGAATCTAAAGCCATTACCTTCACCTTTCTGATACTGAATGTAGAATCCATAATGATGTAGAAATGCCACAATTCTTGACACTATCCCATGTGAATCTCAGTTTCTAGCCGAATACACATCCTGGAGATTCCCAATTATCACATATAAATCTTGCATCCATTAGAACCATTCTAGAGACCTCAATTAGGCCGACCAAACGGACCGAACGACATATGCTTCACTAGCACACCAACACCCAAGGGAGTAACCCACACTCCTAAGCAATCGAGCAATATCCTACTCTACGCCCACTACATCCTACACAACTAGCCACCCAATTATTCCATGATTCCCATATACCCATAGAGTGTAATACAACCCACATCCATAAATTCCCTTACTCGAGTAGTCCTCCATCGCAACCACCGTAGTCATAACTGCTTCAATAGTTTACCTCAAACAGAAACCACTACAATACATAATCGTACAATCAACTCGTCGATAGTAGACTCACCCACTTGGCTCGAAGACATAGATCAAAACACACAATAAATCACAACGTCCTTACTCTATTGATGCCATAATACCACCCTGAGATTCAACTAAATCCTTCGTAAGCTCATATAACACAATCCATCTAATACTTCAAATTATCTACAACTTTCGCATTCGCCCTTGTAATAGTCAGGCCAACTTCCACAAGCGATCTAAACTCAAATTGTAACATATATCATCCACTGGTAAAAGAGAACTCGCTACCAAACAACATAGGGATCACACAACCTCAGGACACCCCGCAGGAGTTAACTCACCTGCTTAGCCTCCAACTGACATATTTTTATGCCCTTCCACAGTCATAACTCTTATGCAGTCACTTGATCTTCCTGAGTCTAAACTCATAACATGACATGAAGATCTACTTCACTCCACAACTAAACAACATGGAAAATCTTTCAACACACCCATAATTCGAGGCCATACGACAATTCAAGACAGAAACCAACACACTCATCTCAAGCAAACTCTTCTCGTTACATTCAAACCATTTGAACGCATCCCACAGTCACATCATACTCATCATATAGCCATCCAACCACTCATCGACCACAAATTCAACTAATAAGGACATACTAAGCTTATAAGTCCAAAAGCACGTGTTCACACAACCAAAATCTTCGTACCTAAGACACAGACAAAACCCGGCCTCAAGTCCTCCAGACTAGCCCATCATCAACATGCCAAAATCACATCTCGCACCTCAACCACAGAAATCACTAGCCGTCAATGCACAACTGATACTGAGCGCTCATGTGTGCACACGAATGCATAAAAGGAAATTAAAAGAGTTGTGCTTCATGATGAATCAATGCCACACGATAAGGAAAGAAAGACGAAAAGTATATCCTAAATGTCCTGTAGTCTCCCGAAGATAGGTATGGATGTCATCATACCGATCTGCAACACTCTACTAGACTTTGATCATGACTTGTAGAACCTATGAACCTAGAGCTCTAATACCAATCTGTCACGACCCAAAATCCACTAGTCGTGATGGCACCTAACCCAACCTGCTAGGTAAGCCAACTAATAAATATCAAATTCCACTAATATTAATAAGACAATTAAACAAAAGGAATTATCTAAATCTTATACATTCCCCAAGGACTGGTAGTATAAATCATGAGCTTCTACGAATAGTTAACAAAGCGATAATGAAATAAATACATACTCTGTTTGAAAAGTACATAAACAGAGTTTTATAATCTAAGGCTACCCCGAACAAAGTAGGCAGCTACGACAGGGACGACGATACATCTTCAAGTTCCGCAAGCATCGAGCATAACAGCAACAGCAACCGACATTTGCACGCAATCTGCAGAAGTGTAGTATTAGTACAACTGACCCCATGTACTGAGTAAGTAACAAACCTAACCTTAGGTTGAAAGAAATGACGAGCTAACACTAAGTCGGGTCCAATACTAGTACTCTACAACAGTTCAAAACAACGTAAAACAAGTAATAAACATAGTATCTCTGAAGTAAAATGTTTAACTCGCTCACAATTCCAGAAAATAGACATGTTTTTCAATTAACTTTGTGAGAACTCAAATCTTTTGCCAAAATGCCGAAATACGGGTAAGTTGAAAACTATAATTTTTCCCAAAATAATTTCAACAATATGTAAGACGTTTCATTTTCTTCACAAAATAACAAGTACAAAAATACCTCTCCACATGTCAATGTGTATAATAAGTCATGGACGACGTGATACTATATAACATGAGGAAAAAATGTATCTTTATGCTTGTATGTCATGTGTGCATGCAAATTCATGTATGTCATGTGTGTATGCAAATTCCATGTATCTCGATCCACACTCGTTTATAGTCGACTGCGCTCACTGGGGGTGTTCAGAATCCGGAGGGGCTCCTACATTCCAAGCTCTACGCACGGTCAACTCATGTGTTGCACGGACAACTCACGTGCCATAATATTAATATCTGGATGCGCACAGACAACTCGCATGCTATGATATCAATACTTGGATCCGCACAGACAACTCACGTGTTGCACGGACAACTTACGTGTTATGGTATCAATATCCTCACAACCAGGCCCTAGGCCTTACTCAGTCATCAATTTATCCAGTCTCACTCACGGGCTCACAGTGTCATGAAACTAGCCTGACAACAAGAATATGATGCATCAACAATTAACAATTGAGACTGATCTTTTTCCAAAATGCCGAAATACGGGTAAGTTGAAAACTATAATTTTTCCCAAAATATTTTCAACAATAAGTAAGATGTTTCATTTTCTTCACAAAATAACAAGTATAAAATACCTCTCTAAGCCCACATGTCAATGTGTATAATAAGTCATGGACGACGTGATACTATATAACATGAGGAAAAAATGTATCTTTATGCTTGTATGTCATGTGTGCATGCAAATTCATGTATCTCGATCCACACTCGTTTATAGTCGACTGCGCTCACTGGGGGTGTTCAGAATCCGGAGGGGCTCCTACATTCCAAGCTCTACGCACGGTCAACTCATATGTTGCACGGACAACTCACGTGCCATAATATTAATATCTGGATCCGCACAGACAACTCGCATGCTATGATATCAATACTTGGATCCGCACAGACAACTCGCGTGTTGCACGGACAACTTACGTGCTATGGTATCAATATCCTCACAACCAGGCCCTAGGCCTTACTCAGTCATCAATTTATCCAGTCTCACTCACGGGCTCACAGTGTCATGAAACTAGCCTGACAACAAGAATATGATGCATCAACAATTAACAATTGAGACTGATATATGATATGAATGCATGAACATGAGTGAGTACAAGATATCAATGAAGTATGTGAATTAACAGTAAGAAACGACCACTATGGGCCTCAACAGTATCGGCATAAAGTCTAAACATGATACCTAGCATGATTGACAGTTCAATTACTTTATCACAAGGTAAAAACACAGATATCAACAGAACAAGGCCACTATACTAGGCCATGGGAAACATAGGGTCCCATCTCACAGGGTGCACGCTCGCACGCCCGTCACCTAGCATGTGTGTCACCTCAATACCAATCTCATAATACCTAATTCGAGGTTTCGTACCCTCAACACTAAGTTTAGAAGAGTTACTTACCTCGAACGAGTCAATAGCAATGCCGAGCCAGCCAAGCAATGCTCCAAAGATGCCATCCAGCGCATTTCGACCTCCAAACGGCTCGAAACTGGCCAACAACAATTCAAATACATCAAACAATGCTAAAGGAACCAATCCTGATCATAAAAGATCAACTCTTGAATCAAAACCCAAAATTAGCCCAAAAGCCCAACCCGGGCCCGCACCTCGAAACCCGACAAAACTCACAAACTCCGACAATCCATTAGATTACGAGTCCAACCATGCTAATTTCACTCAAATCTGACTCCAAATTGATGTTCAAAATTCAAAAAATTATATTATGAAACTTTTGGTCAACACCCCCAATTTCCTCCTTAGAAATCATCAATCAAAGCTAAAATAAAAGATAGATTCATGGAATATAATCAAAATCGAGTAGAGAACACTTACCCCATTCCTTGTGATGAAATTTGCTCCAGAAATCGCCTCAATCCGAGTCCCACATCTCAAAATATGAAGAAAACTAAAACCCTCGATTTTTATAACTCTGCCCAGCACTTTCGCACCTGCGGATAAGTGGTTGCATCTGCGACTTTTGATTTTGCTTAAAAGGGCTCGCATTTGTGAGAGCCTCTTCTGCGATAGCCATGACCACATCTGCGGTAGCGCTTCTCTGCGACTACTATCGCACCTGCGGACCATCAGAAATCCAATCCGAGATCAAATTCTAAAAAGTCAAACTTGGTCAAACCTTTCAAATTTAAGGCTTCTAGCTGAGAATCATTCTTCCAAATTAATTCCGAATAACCTGAAAACCAAAACCAACGATTCACATCAGTCACAATACCTCATAAGGAGCTACTTGTGCCCACAAACTACGGAGCGAAGTAAAAATGCTCAAAACGATCGGTCGGGTCGTTACATTACTCTTCTAGTGACTTAAGTGTTTTCGGAGGTAAAGGTTCAAACAGATCTAATTTAGAACAACAATGGAATCGGCTTGTAATGTGGGTGCCAAAGAAAATGTTTATAGGCACAAATGAGCTATCTAAGGATAATTTTATTTATGGAGGCATATTAGCTCAGATAGTTAAAGAAACGCCTACATCATCTTCTAGACTCATAAAGCATACTTATTTTGCTTCGACTAATACACGGGACAAGTTCTAGACTAACAATAGGATATCACAGAATGTAATCAACACCTCACACCACACAACGCACATGACTCACTCCAGACGGTTTAGGCCCGACTCTCAAGTTATATAAACAACTAATCAGATTCACCATAACAATTCAACACATGAAAAGTAATCATAGGAGTCAAAAGATGAACTTAAGCGTCAAAAGAAAGTTATATATTCTCAAGGCATGTGGACAAACAGAATACTAAGAAGATAATCAACTCAAATGTTACAGTTCTAAGTCCCAGCATAAAATATGCCAAAAAGCAAAGATACTCAAATTCTCCCATTCCATTATCAGTTCTACAAAAGAAAAATAATTCTTTTTGTATTTTTTCTTTAAACTTTAATCCCTCAAGGAAACTGCCAAAAAAGTCCAAATTATTTTAGAAAAAATTATTATAAAAAACTATTACCCGGTTCAAGGAGGCATCCCTTGGAAAAGAACCGTTGCCATGAAAAACCAAGGGGAATTATTTCTACCTAAATATTTTTTTAACACACATAACATAGCACAAGAAATCACCTATACAGTCTTCTCCCACCCCACACTTAAAATTATTCATTCTCCCTAATGAACACCATAAATAATAAGAGTGTAAAAAAACTCTCTAGTAGGCCAAAGGCCGAAGCATTAGCAGCTCATGGTGTATTCAAACTTCTCCCGGACATTGGTCCTTTATGCGATCACCCCACACTTTATTTCAGTCATCTTGCTTTCCTTTGCTTCCTTCCAATGGCTTTGCTTCTCATACTCCTGAAAATTCAAAAACTATACTAAAAATAACACAATAAAATAATTTTAAAAAAAAATCAATGGAAGCACTAAAGTTAGGTTGCATCCTAACAAGCGCTTGATTTATAACAAGCACTTGATTTAACGTTGCGGCACGACGCGAATCACTTTTTGCCTCCACCTCGAGCTTATGAATTGGACCCCAAGTTTTTCTTCAAACTTATGATTGTGCTCTTAGGGAAGTACAAATTCTTGCGAGCCAAAAATTAAAACATGCACTTTTTGGCTCTCAACCAAGAAGTGTCACCTTGCCTAAACAGCCTTGATAATTTCAAAATATAAGGCTCATCTACCTCTTCCCTTGACTTTTTTTTATGCTCATAAGGATCAATTCCCATTTCACCATTTGAAAATAATGTAGAGAAGTATTTGGAATGAGGTCCAACGCGCTCAAATACATGAAATTCAAGATTTTCGACCTTCTCAATACCAATCACACTAGAGTCAACTAAATTTGTATCTTGAATGTCCTTGGATGACTCTAATATTATTTTGTTCAACATCGACATCCTCAAATTCTAGTTAGATAGATTGTTGGTATTCTACTCTGAACTCCTCCATTAGCACCTCATTTTCTGTATGTTTTGCTACTATCCACAAATTGGGCTTGTTGAGCATTAAAAAACTTCAATCAGTTGACCCATTTGAGCGTCCAAATTGCGAATAGTTGCCTCTTTCCTTTCTATCTGCGGTTGTTCATCATTTTGTTCTACAATGCACTTTAACATATATGTTATCTCCTTCAGCTCAACTTCCCCTGGTTATTTGTTCCTATTAATTTCACAAGAAAGTAGAACTATCATAATAAGGGGTTGGGGGAGGATAAGATATATAAGTACAACCATAAAAGTGACCCTCTTGACCACCACAAACATCACATGCATTCCACACATAAGATTGGGTTGGTGCACATAACTCGCTCTCGAAAATATTTTGACAATTTTGTCACAAGTGGTTTCTTCCACAATACGCACAAGGAAGATCAACAGTAGAATTACCAATATCAAAACTCCCATAGTTCCACGTTGCAATGTTTATCAGATTATCAAATAAACTAAAATCAAATAAAATCAAATACTAGCAAATAAAATAAAAGTTCAAACTTGAAACCTAGCAATATGTACACCTACAGCTACACCGTTAATTTCCTGGCAACCGCGCCAAAATTTGATCACGCCAAACTCTTGTCCTAAAAGGATAAATGGTCGCTGCAAATATTATCCGATCTAAGAGTCCAGAGTCGAATCCTACAGAGAACTAATATTTTGCTGTAACTATTAAGTATTACTAAGAAGACAAGGTCGAACAATTTATACGCTATAAATATCAAGATTCACATGTCTGCCTAATTAACTAACAAATTAAAAAAAAAAGGTAAATTAACATCTAGAGATACTAAGGAATAAAGACAAGATTAAGGAGGTCTAGAGTTGTGATTTTCCCAAGTGTAGGAATCCTTCCCCATAAGTCTTCTATAATATCGCCTAAGTGTTCTCTACTGATCGTGAGCACTCGACTTATTGTAATTCTCTCTCGAGAAACTACAATAATGTACTAGTCATATTCTCTCGAATTACGCTAGCTCGCACTTATTCACCACTCATTATGATCACGTCAAAGTTTTGTTATCTCTAATCGCACTTTTAAACCCACCGTATTGATCTCTCATATACCTTAGGAGTGATGTTATTCAACAATCATCTAAATATGTACTCTTTTCAAGCAATACATAAAAAATAGGCATTGTTAATTGAAAGCTCTTCAATTAACTAAAATAAGCATGTAGTTGAACAAATAGAAAAATTCAAAGACTCAATCATATCAAAATGTATCAAGAATTCATCGTACAAAAGGTTCCATCAAAACCCTAGATAACAGAATTAGCTACTCATAAAAGTATGTATAACTACAATACTAAAATCATAACCAATAATGAAAATAGGAAGAAGAAAGTGAAAAACTCGTAGAAGAATTATCCACCTTGCTCCTTGTGTGTTCTAGCCTCCTTAGGTCGAATCTCATGCGTTTAAGGACTATATATGATAGGGTTTGCATGGGGCGAAATAATACAAACCCACTTCGGAACAACTTTTTTAGGTTAGCTCGTTCACTCTCTCGTGCTCACGCGAAGTAAACGAACGAAGTTCTTCTCTTTTTCTTTTCCTCCTTGGTATCTCGTGCACTTTCATGTCTTTTTGCCTTAATCCACTGGGTTTTTTTTCAAGCTCCCCTCAGCTAGATCATTTACTCTCTTATGTGCACACGAGAGTGAATGAGCGAAGTTCTTCTTTTGTCTCTTAGTTGCGAATCAACTTCTTTTGCTCACTTTTCGTTCAAGTTGCTCCTACACATAAGAATACACGTAATTAGCATAATTTACTACAAAAAGTCATGTAACCTCCCACAACCACAAAGTTATGAGATGAATGTACATCGAAAATTATGCATTTTTAGTCCTTTATCAGTTTCTTATGGGAACCAGACGATGGCTAGGATTGAATTCTCTACATCCTATAGAGGATATCTAGGTTGTGAAAACCAAAAAATTAATTCCTAATTACCGGTAACTCAAGCTATGATCAGCGATAGATGCATGTTTGATGAAGCGGTGTCACGCGACACCGCTTCATCGGAAAACTTTACTAAATATATGTTTTAATACTGTGATGAAACGAATAAGTGGGACAAAAATGACCCCACCTGACATAAATTATCTCTTAGCACGTTGGTTATCTGCTTGATTTTGCTCAAGGAGGTCAATGGTTTAGTAGTTAAAAGTAATTAAGTAGAATTGAACTCAGGACCTTTTCTAACTTAAGACTCAACAAAATTAATAGTCTAAGGCTATTTCTTATCCAAAAGTATGATAATTAAAGTTATTATTCTTGTTCTTGTATAGATTTCAATTTCGCTCACAAAAATTTCTGTGTACGCCCTAGCTATGATTGATGCAAATGCACCTCCTCAAGGATAAACCCATAAGTCTTCTTATCTTGTATTTACGTTTATATACTTTTGACAAAATAAATTACAGAAACGAGAACGAAGACAGAGATGTTTACATGGTCAAAAGGATTCGGTGGTATGAATTCAAAATTTGAAAACTTCTATGAGCTAAAGTAAAACATAGAAAATATAAGATGCCTTTGGATGATAGTGATGTTTCATAACGGTGCTCTAGAAATCATATTCGGACGGAACTCTTTATGAAAAAGATTGTTAACTTCCAATATTTAGGAAAGGAAAAAATCTGTTTTTTACCAAACAAATTTATTATCGACAAGATATTTATATGAAATATTAATTTTTTCAAGAAATAGTAAGTGGAAAATTTTGGAAAAAAATATATATTAAATTAATCATATTATTGGCAAGTAAGTCCTGGCAGAATGCTTTGATGAAATTTGAATGCCAAACGTTAATAATAATTCTAAGTATTAGTTGACATAACATGAAGCTCTAAATAGTTAATTACTAGGAAAATGGCATCCGCCCATAAGTGAGAGAAATAGTTTTTCTTTATTTAATGTAAAGTTATCTTCCTTATTTTCTCAACCAAACACCATTAAAAAATCAAGAACATTTGCCTAAAAACATGTTAATTTTTGCAAGCAATGACCAGTGCATGGTTCCCTGGCGCTTCATGGGACGGACGTTCGCAGTCCTCCTTCATCTAATCTAACCCTACCTCGTTCGCCCAGGCCTGCCGGCACAATAAGAGAATGAGGGAGCTAATCTGCTTGCTTGTGCGCGCGAGGACCGCTCGGCTAGGGCGCGCCAGAGGAGCTGAAAGCCACTTGACTCTAAGGAGAGGAGCTTCGAGTGACTTTTTTCTTTGCTCTTCGACAGCCCTAACAAGTCACTTGAAACTCTGCCCTTTGCTTTGCCCCGTGCTGTCTTCCTCCAGTTGCCCCTACCCAATAGCCAATAGACCGAAAAAGGTTGCAGTCAATTGCCCTTCCCGTTATCATCAAACAGTGTTACAAGCATTGATACAACGAAGAAATAACAAATATATATCATTTTTGTTCAGGAAAAGGATCATTTAGTATAGTGTCTTATGCATGTTTAGAACAAAATAGTTTGTAGGTTTTAGGAAAATACTATCGAAGTACATAGCTGTGAATTGTAGTTTTTTTTTTTTGGACCGGTAAAACATGGGCACCTAACATAGGTTGGCCTACATTTTTGAGAAAATGGCATGGTATAACAACTTAGGAGGAGAATTGGTATAAAAAAGCCCTAGTTTAAGATATTGACACCCTATAGCCCAATATTAAGGGAGCTTGCATCTATACATATTTTTTGGGTCACGTTTTTACTTATATCCGTTTTGCATAAAAATTTGCAAGTGTATCCATTTTTCGCGTAACTTCAGGCATACGAGCCTGAAGTAGCAAAAATATTTGCATGAAGTGTAGAAAAACTTCAGATATTTTTGCATGAAGTTTGGCCTGACTTGCAAAGGCAATCTCGCAAACCTCGGTTCATAGTGCAAACGGCAAACTTCGGTTCAATAAAACAACAACATGTGTTGGCTGAAATTTTTATTTGTAATTGCTGAACTTCAGCATTCTAGTAGTTGAAGCTTTGTTCTGTATTTCCTGAACTTCAGCATGTTTTAGTTGAAGCTTTTGTTTGTAATTGTTGAACTTCATCATTCTAGTAGTTGAAACTTTTGTTTGTAATTGCTGAACTTCAGCATTCTAGTTGTTGAAGCTACGTTCTGTATTTGCTGAACTTCAGCATGTTTAGCTAAAGCTTTGTTCTATTTGTGATGAATTTCAGGGCTGAAGTTTGTTTTGTATTTGTTAAACTTCAGCATTCTCGGAGCCGAAGTTTTTGTTTATATTTGCTAAATTTCAGCATTCTTAGAGCTTAAGATCTAAACAACAATGAATTTAATAGATCATGATTAGCAACGATTGATGTTGTTCATTTCAAAGATAAAAAAAGAATGAAAAATATTTTCGACATGAAAACAAGTTACTACAGATAAATTAGAACCAAAAACCAATGTGCATGTAACGCTAAAATCTTAAGAGGTTAAATTATTGTGAATAAGACCAAATTGAACATAATAGGACAAGCAGCTATATATGAATCATCAGGCTAGAACGCATAACAATATTTCAATCTTCAGCATTCAGAAAATGAAGGAGGAGAATGATGAGGAGAAAGAAGCTTGAAGTTGTTTAAACAGTGGGTACAAGTTAAAACTCTTTTAAAAAGTGGGTATAGGTTAAATGGGGGCGACCAAATAGGGCGCCCCGTGCAATTTTTACAACATTAAGGTTTTCTTCTATTTAACTGGTCTTATAGTCAAAATTATTCTTATGAAAAAATCAAAAGAACTGTACAACACTCTCCTCTTTAATGCTCTTGTTCTCTTTCTTTCCCAAATTTAACTCCACATTTTTCAATCCTCCAAATCTCTCTCTATTTCTCTGATAATTACTCTGTTAGGTTTCCTCTTAATCTTTTTTTTGGATAGCTTTATACATCTAGAATCTTTTGTAGAATTTTCCATAGCATATCAACATTCTTTTCAACTTGAAAGATGGGTAAAAATTCAACTTCTAAAAAATTAAAATCTAAAGCTACAGTGGTCAAATCTTCGTCTCTTCATGTAGATGATGATTGTAATTTCGAAATTTCTGTGTTAAAGAGGTCGAAGTCACCACATGCAATAGATATTCGACATGACAATTATATATATATATATATATATATATATATATATATATATATATATATATATATATAATTTTATTATTTGTATAAGTCAAGTTCTAAGATGACTCTATATATATCCCTGCCATTGTATCACGTGTATATCTCTACATACATTAATGAAATCTTATGTATATCATGTGCATCTATGTATATCCACGAAAATCTGTGTTATATACACGATATACAATATAATATAGTGTATATCCATAAAAAGCTGTATAATATACACAATTATAAATGTAAATACAACGTAATATACACATACTGTGATTAGGTATATCCATAAAAATTTGTGTTATATACATGATATACATATGGCGTAATTGGATTTTAGGTATGGTTTTTTTACCTGAAACCAACCTAAATTACTTCTAATCTTGCTCAAATTTTTGTATATAACCTTTTCTAGGTGTTTTCAACCAATTTCAATCACATCCACTCGTTCAATCCAACAAAAAAATAGAGAAGAAAAACAAAACTGAACTCTATTTTTTCCTAATTTTTCTCTTAGTTTTTTCTTCTGATTTTCTCATGTGAGATCAACATTTACGTTTTCATCCCACTAATATTTTTACATAATTTACAATAATTTTCGTTAAACCATGAGAGAGAAAGAGGAGAGATAGAAGAAGAAATACAAGGAGAAAAAGTGAGAGGGAAAAGAAAAAGATACCTAGGTTATAGAGGAGGGGGAAGGGGGGGAGGGGTTCTAAATAAAAAATAGAAAAAAAGTAGATTTTGGCTGGCTATTGGTGTAAAGATCCCTTTTTGAGAATCTATCTTAGCACAGTAGGCCTAAACGCTTTTTTGAAGAATTAACCCAAATAGTTGATCACCTAATCTCTTAAACTAAAAGTTACAAATGAACGTATAATATATGTATAGTTCATGTATAATATGTATATAACAATATATAATCAATACATATTAAGTGTATATTAGCTATAAAAAAAGTTCTAACTAGATATTTGTGTAACAATCCCTTTCGGCTCAAGCTCTAACACAGAATTTGTTGCATTTCAAAAGGGAACTTTACAGAAGCATACTAGAAAAATAAAATTTACTGTCACGTAACCACAAAGTATTATTTATTGTCCGACTTCGAGTTTTCTGCAACCTCCTCTATCAACTTTCGTGTGAAGCTTTTGAATCTTATCTTTGAAATTTAGGGGATTGAAAATACTATTACGAGTTGCAATAGGGGTCTTTTAGGATGGTCATGTAGTGTTAATTATTCTTGCTTTTATCCTGATTGAACCCCGAGAAATTATATCCAATGATCTCGAAAATGGTCTCTTTGATATATTGACTCCCGTTGCCTTATGGGCAAACCTCTAAGGGTCGTTTGATACGCAGGATAAAGTGGGATAACGTGAAATAAAGTGCAGTATAAAATTTATACTATGTTTGATTAACAATATAAGTTTTTGCCATCAACCAAACATAGTATAAACTTAGTCCCGGACTTAATCTTAGATATCTCTCATCTCACCTTATTCCGTCAAACTTGATATATCACATTTATCAGATGGGATAAATTAGTCCATGAACTATAATTTCAGGACTACAATTCCGTGATAATTTAGTCCGCATACCAAATGACTATTTTAGGTCAAAAGTCAAAAGTGTTGCCCATGAAGCAAGTGAGAGCAACACTTGATATATTTGGAGTGTTGCTCATGAGCAAGTTGGGTCAAAAAATCAATTGTTACACTGAAGTGTCCTATTTCTGCAAAAACATATTACACCCGTTGCACTTGAGAGATTTAAGGCCATTGTTTAAATTATATCCCTATGAAAATAATTTGTGCAAAAATAGGCGCTCAGGAATCTCCCCCCCTCCCC